>JAXDDW010000008.1:750000-932500 GCA_034670385.1 Hoplostethus mediterraneus
TTGCTGCTGCTGCTCGCTGCTGATGTTGGGTTTTTTTTTTTGTGTCCAGCGTTACAATCGTGGCGGTTTATCGTTGGGTCAGGGGTCAGTTTGATGTCACGGGGGGGTGATGGCGTTACAAGTCGATGGGTTATCAGCTGAACGTTTTGGAAGCAACCGTTCTCATGCATGGAAAAATCGTCTGGAAATGTCACACAGAATCTTGCACCATCAGAAAAATGGGCCAGGATATAGCTGCTGCTGGACCCAGCCCAACTTCCTATAACCCGGTGGGGAGGGGGGGGAGGCTTGATTGCAACCTGATTAAACACAATTGTAAAGAAATGCATGTAATAATTCTGTCTGATGATGATTTCGCTCAGGTCAATCGGATCAATGCGCTACACTTCATTACATTATAGCCATTTCAGCTGATGCTCTTATGCCGAGTGACTTTTAAATCCCTAGATTACCAAAATGACAAGTAACCAGTAGTAAGAGGTGCAGGAGTCAGAGCCATAGAGAGTAAGTAAAACACAGGGGGACGTGATTCAGTGGGGAGAGGGTGATGTGAAGTACTTGTGATATATTTGAGGGCCCAATTGCCAGATGGAATTCATATAAATCTAATATTTCCCGGAGTGCGAGGGACTCCAGGAGTGTCGCCGCCGATGCAGGAAAGTGTCTTGCGCAAGGAGACTTCAAGAAGTAGGGGCACAAACATCTGGACGCCCTGCCACTCCTACTTAGCGCAGTATTCTCTCTCTCCAGTGTCAATGAGTTTAAGTTTAAAGCAGATGGTATAACTCAAGACGGAGTTAGGCTAGCCACCTCTTTCTGCGGGTGTTGAGAGCGTACTATCAGTACCCCAATGCACGTGGGATATATGGACGGTGCGGTCACCCCCCCGCTGCAACGCCGCACCGCAGGGATCGGATGACTTTCAGAGGTTTGCGTTTCATATATCGAGGAAGTAAACAACTCAGTGTGACAACGTTAGCGCGGTTCATACGCCGCAATCTATTTCTGCTCCGACAGGCTTTTTTTTGATGTCGGAAGCGATATTCAGTCTGGTCCATCCAAGCAACAAAAAGTTCTGGTCCACATAGTTGTCACGAAAACTAGACTGTTTTCTTATCATTGCCTTGACCATGTTAAATATATAGACCCTGAAACGGAGCCAGGCCAGAGTTGATGAGCGGGGGCGGGGAGAGGCGCCAGGGTTGCTATGATGAAGGGGTTTGCGTGCAGCGAAGGATCAATGTCTCCAGCAGCATATGAAGACCAGCTGAGACAAACCTCAAATGACCTCAAACAGCATGCCTCGTTATGGCGGGGGTCAGCATAGTGTGTGTGTGTGTGTGTGTGTGTGTGTGTGTCCCAAACTACACAAGGGCACTACAAAATCAAATTGAGCCAATAAAGACAATTGGCAGTGGCGAGCATACTAAACAAGTTTGACTGTGTTTGTCCATATTGGCTCAATGAAACTTCCTGATTTAATCCAAATTAAATAAGAGAACCTCCAAGAAACAAACAAACGGCACGCTGTGTGCACGGGGCAATGTCGCAGAAAAAAGGATGATATCTGGACGTACCACAACCCAAAAAAAAAAAAAAAAAAAAGAGAAAAGAAAAATCAACCTCAGTTACGAGCAAGCCATGACTTTGTGTTGAGAATATTCTGGAGAATTGGGCTGAAGTGGGGTTGTTTATTGTAGAAACATTTTGAAAAGTCAGCTATTCTGTCCCGCTCCACAGAGAGGGTGTGGTGGTGGTGGTGGTGGTGGTGGTGGTGGTGGCGGCGGGGGGGCCCAAAGGCTTCCCAAACACCCAAACAAAAGGGCCTGTCTGTGAAGCCGAAGTGTTTGAATCCATCTGCGCTGGGCTGAACAGGCCTGCTGGCAGGGGAATACTTCAGGGGAAGGGCAGCCGTCTACTTTATGACCGTGCTGACGTCAATGGCATAATTCAAATAGTTGCAGAGTGCACGCTTCCAGCTTTCTGAACCTGCTCTCTCTCTGTGGCAGGCCGCAGCTAAAACCCGACGTGGAATCTGTCCCCGCAAAAAAGAAAAAAAGAAGAAGAAAAAACTGGAGTGGAGTCATGGCAAGTTGAAACAGCAACCAAACCATACGCTACTCATTTGCTAACCCTTCAGTTGTCACAGACAGGCAAGTGACAGATTGTCACGTCTCTGGAAGGCCTGGCGTGAGGTTTAGGTTACTCCTCAAAGTAAACTTGACTCAAGGGAAAAGCGCTCCAATAAACAAGACGTCTACGTGTCTTCATACTTACGTGAGTAAAGTAGGAAGAGGATATCCAAAATGAAGTCATATTCCAGCTAGAGTGATGTGAAGTCACTACCCCCCCCCCCCGCCCCCCCCCCACCCCCCACTGCTTTCTGGAACATCTCTATCACTTCTCTTTTACTGGAACTAAGGAACTAACAAAGAGTTTTAATCTGTGAACTGATCTCTGTGATTGATGAAAGTATGAAGGCTCTTCAGTGGTGTGCAATTCAGTGGCGTGCAAAACACACAATTTGTAAATGGCTGCAAATTTCTAAGAGCAATGAAATGACACATATAGACAAACATAACTGAATGAATAGGATTGCATGTGCTCATGTGATTGCGTGGCTGCTCTCTTCAGGGCCCGGTCTTAAACTGTACACTTCTGCCCAATTAGCCTCTCGAGGACTGAATCTGTGTGGTCTTCGTCAGCAGATGTGGAAGGATTGTTTAGCTGAGATTGAGCGGCATCACCAGTTACATCATGGGACGGGTTGAGGATGACAGACGTCTGACAGGCGTTTAAACGAGGCTACAAAATAAAACGGCGGAATACAATTCAATAATTTAATCTGCAAGTGAGGTAACACCTCAAACACGATGAGTCATTTGCTTCGTCGTGCGGTGTGTTGGGCGTAAATGTGCCCAAGGATATAACCTGAATGTAGCTCATCACAACTTAGACCCAACAGCCTTGGCATGTAAGTAACAGTGATAAATCCCAGGGCTCTGAAAAGTGAATATATTCTACCGGCACGTATTATGTTAGGTAACCGAGCGTCTATCTCCCCAGCCTCCCTCTTTCGTTTGCACTTCCCTCCTCTCCTCCACGGTGCCCTCAGGAAGCACTCAGTTCACTTTAGTTGGAAAGGAGAAGACATGTTCATTTACAAAGCTCCCCTCCCCCAAAGAAACCCTGACTCTTCAGCTCCCACTGTTCACTTGAAAGAGCCGGTTCAAAGAGCTGACTCGTTGGTGTACATTTTAAAGACATTTCTAATGATTTGAGACATTACTTAACAGAGAACACAATACTTTGTTACTCATGCTTCTTGACATGGCGTGATTAATAACCTTCATCTGAATACAAAACACAAATAATTGTCATCATCATTGTTCTCTGTATTTGGCCAACAGCTGAATCTGTGAAAAAGTAGAGGTTGACCGATTTCTCGGGTTGGCGGACTAAAGCAGGAGCTGTCCTACAGTATCTACTATCAGCACCTCATGAAAGGAAGTCAGGAAGTAGGTGCAGGAAGTACAATCCTCCGTTTCGTGACATGACATTTCTATGAGCCATTAAGGAAATCACACAAAATGTATGAAGTGAGCCTAATATTTTTTTTTCATTCCAGTTAATTTAGTGTTCCTGAGTGAGAGGGGTCCGGGGTGGGGGGGGTGCTGACAGCAAACGTCTGCAGCTCGATCTCACTTGAACAAAGTCCAAGTATTTACACTTGACTCATGAGCTTATGATTATATATTATCAAAAGAATAATACGAAAACCGATAAGGAACCAAATCAATAAGCAGATGATCCAATCAAAACTAGCGCCAGGCCTGCATGTACGCGCGCGCACACACACACACGCACACACACACACACACACACGTCAGTCTATTCTCCACACTCAGCCCTGGATCTCTGCTGGGCTCGGAGCCAAGGCGGTCCATGTGCCAGGGGGTGTATAGATAGCCTCTGGGGAGGGTAAAGGGCTGGCACTGGGGCTTGTTTATGACACTGGAGACATGTAGGGAAAGGGCCAGACCTGTCGCTTTCTGGCTCCGCCTCAACACTGGGAGAATGTCTTCAATTAAAAACGCTTGATTAAAACCATAACCCTCAACTTGCCCGGGAAGTCTACGCCTGACCGTCAACGTTCTTCGGTGATGATCAGACACACAAACAGACTAATTGTGAGTATAGGGGTTTGGAAAGTACCATTTGCTCAGTGGCATTCAATCGAGCCCAACCGGTACTTCCAAATGTAGAGTATTTCTTAGGTGCCTCATCAGTAAATGTAAGTCCTATTTGACCGAGTCTGGCAGTGTGATTGGCTCTGCCCGTTATTCTACAAACCATCCCGACGTCTGTCCTCATGGAAACCTCCAACCCTCTGCGACCCTCCGAGGCACCTGACCTGACACCCGAGACGATGAGGGTTAGGGAGAGGGTGACATGTGACCTAATGCTGCACAAGGCAAGCACCGAACGGCCATCTTTCTATATCTGAGTAGACAGAGACGTAGAGCCACACAATCATTTTTGTAGCCACACCCACACACACACACACACACACACACACACACACAACCAATCAAAAGTACTTTACAGAAGAGAGAGCCCTTATTTAACCTGGAAAGAACAAATTCCACAAATTATTTACAGTAACAGCCTGGGGGAGAAATGGCAGGAGAAGGGAGGCTTACGCAAACACAGACGTTTTACCTGCGAGCCCAGAACAACAACAACAACAACCATGTACTGTTGACCACTGCAGCAGCTGGGGCTCAGGGTGCCCTCGCTCCGCAGCACGTCAAGAAGCCTTTTTCTTTTCCTGCACCTCGCGATTTTAGACCCAGCAACATTTGAGTCATAAGCTTCCATCACATCACCATCAGCCAAAGGACAGCCCGTAAATAAATGCACAAAGAGAGAGAGAGGACTCCGATTTGCACGGTTTAAATTTGTCGTAAACAAACACGAGAGGCTGTTTTCTTTACCAGCTCATCTCGGAAACGACACACAGGAGATGCTCTTTGCCAACCAGGTTCCTCTGAAGAAAACGAACTTGCTCACTAACGGTTACCGCTCTCAAATTATGGACATGCACACAAAGTACTCTTCGCTTAGTGGCAATAGTCTTGTTCACAAACACAAAAACAACAGAAATAATAAAGAAAAACAAAAACAAAGAGAAAGCCAGTTCTACAAGGAGAGAGACCGCAAAGCAACGGACACTGACACTTTCATCGTGATGTGGTAATGGGCTAACCTCATGCAACAGATTTCCAGTATACAAATAGGCTCTCTCTCTGTCTCCCCCTCCCTCCCTCCCTCCCTGTCTCACTCTCCCTCCATTTGTCTCTCTCCAACACCCATTCTGGTAAAACGGAGACAGAGGCTGGGCGTTTTTGTTTTTTTCTTCCCATCAGCAGTAATGATGGAACTCCTTGGCAGAGTATCTGAGGAAAGCAACTTCCACAGCAGCCAATCCATCCATCACCGACTACAAAGACAAGGAACTAAATTCCAGGAAAGGAGGAGATTCAAGAGTCTAAAAAAAGTTGCGCAACCCTCTCAGGTGGGAAATCGGGGCTGAGCTGGGCGCCAGATACCAGTTAACCCAAGTGAGTTAGCCTGAAACGACAATCCATTTCAGATGCCATTTCTCCCTCCCTCGCCTTACACCAAACCAGATGAACCTCCATTGAGAACCTCCATCGTCTTGGGATGGGTCTCCCCCCTTCCCTCCCCATCTCTCCCCTCTCTGCCTCCAGTGCTGAGAGGGTATTCGCCCAACCAATACCTGACATTTTATTAAGGGAGGAAGTTATGTTCATGTAATAATCAAGCAGATATGTGTGATAAATTAAAGTGTATCTAGTCTGTGTAAACATTAATTTAAAAAAAACCAAACATTTATTTACCCTGGGTAGGTTTTCTAAGTTCCTTTGGTTCATTGCAGTAATGCCATTCCACATACTCTCACAGTTCGACACACAAACACAACTTCAACCACATAATAACAACGGATATAGAGGATGAGGTGTTGCGGACCAGGCGAGGTGTTCATGTACAGCTCAGAATCCCCGGCATCCAAATCAAGAACATCTTTCATCATCTTCAACCGGAGACATTTTGGCATCTGATTCGTCCCACCCACCCCCCCAAAAAAACTTAATCAAGTTCTGAAAAACAAAACCAGCTGTGCCCACATGTTTTGCAATTCATATTCTAAATCAAAAAAGTCCAAAAAAATCTAAATCAAATCATGTTTTGTCAGTGTTATGTAGGCTTACTAACAGGCATCCATGGAGGCCTGGGTGTGCCTTTACATCAACAGCCTGGTCTCCAGCCACGGCTTCGTCTTTATTTAAGTCACTCCATTTCCCCCTAAAACAACATTTTTGTAATACTGGGGAAAAGACGACACAATAATGCTCCTGAGCCTCGAGAGCCCCTCACCCCGTTGGACAGACTGCAGACTGGCCTCCACTACAAACGCCTTCGTCATCCCGCCGGCAGACTGGCGATCGGGGCCTGCATGTAGATGCTTGTGCTCGTACACAGACGCTAGACACTGAGCTACTGTAGTCTCTACGATACGGAGCCTCTGCTAGAAAAATATTATTGGTGATGTCACCCTGTCTCCAGGAGTCGGATCGTATAAACAGCGCTTAGATCTGAGCTGACGACATGAGTCGGACTGTGGGGGGAGGAAGGGGGGAGCCGAGGGTTTAGAGCGGGGCCGTGGTATTCCTCACCTCGTCTCCGAGAGTAAACATACAGCTTACCCACATCTGTCACAGAGTATACACACACACACACACACACACACACACAGACGCTCTCTCACACACGTACACAGGTACACTCGCAAGTTCGCTTGATGATGCAAGCTGTCATATGTGCAAACAAGCGCACAGTCACACAGTCACACACACACACACACATACATAGCAACATGGACACACAGTGAGACGTGCATTTGAGAGAGTAGCCAGGGCTGCATACACACAGCGCTCCCAACTAGCGAGTCCCTGTTATTGCCGGAGGATAGTCAAGGGAGAGAGAGAGAGAGAGAGAGAGAGAGAGAGAGAGAGAGAGAGAGAGAGATGGAGGAGAGTTTCATCAGTATTGTGGCTTGCTGCTGGACCGTGGAACTCCCTCTTCTTCTCACCACTGTTCGTGTTTCCAGGGTATTTCTTTCTGTGTGACGCACAGCGGAGACGGTAATGTTTAGACAGGCAGGGTGGCTGCCCGGGAGGATTACGAAGAATGGAAAGAGAGCAGCTATCTCTGTCTCTCCCTCTCTCTCTCTCTCTCTCTCTCAGCACCAGTCAGGCATGTGCCACAGCCCAACATCCATACATCCTGACAGAGCGACACTTTCCCCCCTGATAGCGATGTACTAGTTTGGTAGCTGTGGTACCAGTGCTCGGTCCTCTCGGAGCGAAGGGGCGGCTGCTCCTCAACAAATAAATAAATCATTCTTTCACCATGACAGCTGAACAATGGAAATGAGTTATTCCACCACGCTGCGGCAGCGGCCTTCCCGAAATGCAGAAAATGAGAAGGAGATGGTTTAGGGGGTAACTGAAAGTGGGCGGACTATCCAGACAAAACAAGTTTGCATCACAGGTCATTTACAGATCAACTGCCATCCAGTCATTTTCCAGGATTAGTTTAGGTTTAGATTTAGGAAGATTTCATTCGTTACATTCCGAGTAAGACTGAGAAGCTGGAGCTGTGAGTCAGTGGGCAGCGCCGAGGGCCGAGTGGTGAGAACAAGGGAGGAAGAAGGAAGACTTCACCGAGTCAGTCGTAAAACGGTTTCAGAAACGTGTTAAGACCTTAGCGTATGAAATGAGACATGCTTTGAGGATGCAATCATCAGTGTTGAAGTATTTGAAATGAAATCCTTCATTTACAGAAAATCCTGTCCTCATTTTTATACTGCTACTAATAATCATAATAACAATAATAATCATGATCAATAACAAGCTTCCCTAAAAGCAGAGTTTACAGTGCTTTAGAAAAATGCCCCAAAACAAGGAATCGTAAAATAGGTAATAAAAACTGGGAAACACATTCAAGACAAAAAAGGACAACAGGATTAAAAATCAGGCAACACAAGATGAAAAAGGCAAAACATGATTAAGCAACAGTGAGTTCAAACAGGACCATCCACAGAATCACCTGAAGTTCAGACTGAGGGACAGTCAAGAGTCAAGAGGTTGGCAACGCACCTCGGGGCCACATCTAGCCTCGCTTTAAACAGGATCAGTAACATTTTGAAATCTAACTTGTAAATAGTGGAAAGAGGCCAATGCAGGCGTTCGGATAGTCGTGTACCACACACTGCACCAGATTCTTTTAGAGCCGAGAGGAGGCCACACTTGAATTCTCTGTGGTTAAGCCAAACAACGCGCTGCTATCCAAATACGCCTGGCGCTCACTCGCTGCTGCTGCTGCACACTCGACTGAAACACAGTGAAGCCCGATCTGTCGCAGCCCCGTGTGTAGCTCAATGCTTAGAGAGGACAGTGCTATGGGTGGATCATTGTCCTGGATCAATTCTCTAAAGATAATGGTAGATAAACTGAACTGAACTTCCCAAGTATTTTATGTTTTGCTGCCACACTTCAGCTGTGCATGTGAAATAACACACCATCTGAAGTAAAGACAAACTTAAACAAATAATAATACAAATTTAACCTCAGAGTCGCTGTGTCATCACTTACCCACAACTGCCCCAATACTAGCACTGTTTGATCAGAGTATAAACACACACACATCGCCATCAAGGGTGTGAGAGAGAGAGAGAGAGAGAGTCCCATTATGCCATTTCACACACACACACACACACACACACACACACACACACACACACACACACACACACACTAAATAGGATGCTTGAGAAGAGATAAATAACAGCCAGCAGCTTTGTTGAGATCCGCCTGTTGAGAAGAGGCATTTAGAGTGCTACAAATGAAGACACACTAGACACACTAGACACACTAGACACACACACACACACCTGGTACATGAGCTCAATATACACATTCTCGTACAGGGCAAACACTCGCGGCCTGTCCTTGTCTCAGACGGAGAGTGAAGGTAAACAGTCTTATCTGTGATTGTGCAGAACAGACTCTTCTCTCTCCCCGGTGATTTCTCACTCGATAGGAGGAAGGCAGTTTCTGTGTGACCAACAGAACACCTTGTACAAGAAAAACACAGGACACACCGCCTGGTACTTCGGCTGTTTGCGCCATGGCTTTATAGCGTCTACAAAAGTAGGAAAAAAAAAAGGTCACTGTGTGCGTGTGGTAAGTCAATGCCATGTACATGCTCTTTACTGTACGTGCTGGTTTGCATCGTGCACCTGACCTACACTGAGTGACAAGACTCAAACCCGGGACTCTTTCTGTTATGCCAATACATACACATCCTGTCCATCATATCCTTGTCTGTTATGATGACATATATCTCATCTCAACAACAAATCAACTCGACTTCCAACTCACAAAATCAGGTCATCAGTGAGTTTTGTGGACTAAAACCCACATAAAGGAACATTTAGTTTTTTAGACAACATTTTGGAGCCGGGTTGGTGGATGTAATCTTACCACACAAACACAACACAACCCTTTTATCACAATGAGGAAGTAAAACCTAAATAGTACAGCAATGCATTTCCCCTTTGGCCGGTTATTAATATTGCCAAGGGGGAAACCACTACTCAATAATGTGGACATTACAGTTAACACTACAAACATCCATATGAACCAGTTACTTCTTCTAACATTGAGTGTTAAAATATCATTTTTGGTAAAACAAGAAGAAGAAGAACAAAAAAAACGGTGGGGTGAGATATTCTGCATCGTCGTCACATACTGAAAAGTTTCTAACTTCACTGGAAACGAGTGAAACGACGTCACCACAACAACAGGTTTTTTCACTTGGTTTAAGTAAAACAAGATCTTAAGCTGGACTGAATGACGTGTGTAAAGTCTGCTGTACTGCAACACACCACGCTTTAACCTTCAGCGCTCACATACAGAACAGTACATACACACCGAGTTAGTCTAGGACCAGGCGTGCGACGTAGCAAGGTCGTGGATCAGCTGCGAACGGGGTGATGACAGCGTTGTCATGCTGGGGTCGGTGACGCTCTGCTCTTTGTCTCCCTGTCACTCCGAAGGAAATCATTTGTCCCCGCAGAAAGATGGATGAACTCTTGTAGCAAAAGAGCCTGCAGGGGGGTGTCAAAACACCTGGGGGGATAATCTGTGTGTGTGTGTGTGTGTGTGTGAGAGGAAGTCCCTGTCGCCCCACTGGCCTGTTTCCTCATTAGTGTCACAATCCTGCTCAGCATGGACTTCCTCTGACACCAGGTGTCTGTGTAACACACTCACACACACACACACACACACACACACACGCAGTCAATGTCACACAATTGCATCCAAACACATGCACAAAACACTCAGATACACACACATTTATTTGTCACACATGCATTCACAAATCTCTCTGTCATACATCCGTACTCACACACACACACACACACACACACACACACACACACACACACACACACACCTGCCAACTCGGACACAAATGTGCTCCTTCCTCAGGCAGAAGGGCCTTGTTAAATCTCATCCTCATTGTGTCGCGCCAGAGAACAGGGACCCCCTGCGGTGTCGGTGCTCACAGTGACGCAGGTCCCCGAGCTGGAGGAAGGTTTGGGAAGAAACCCCGCCCCCCCCCGGTAGAAGCGTGCCTTTTCCCTGGCCTTACCACATGGGCACGATGGCACACGACGCCTGGGCACACTGATGTCGGCTGAAGAGCCCTTGGCAAGAGCTGAGTTTGGGGTTCATCCATTTGTCACTTCATTTCAGGAAGTGTTGTTTAGGGGTTTGTTGGGGGACGAAGGGGGACGGTCTCCTTTGTGGCGCACATTATAAACTGTATCCCGACTTGAATTGGGACAGTTAGAGTAGTACTGAAAACGGCCCACGGCTCAAAAACCTTCGATTCCAACACGAGCATGACATAACTGAGGATGGACGCTCCATTGAGAGACTCTGACCCTCGTTGCCATGAGCCACGTTGAGCTCGTCCGGGTCTAATGGTTGTTTGTGTGTTTATTGCAGGGTTTGTCCCACATTCAGTCAGCCCCCATTCCCATCCACATGTCCCCGATGGCAGGAAAAGTACAAAACCATGATTCAGTCATCTTAGTTCCCGATAAACGAATTATCAAAGCATCAATGTTGGGAATTTGTCCTCACAACACACACACACACACACACACACACACAATCAAATGCACATGATGCCCGCAGTGGCATACACACAGGGATTTACCAGGAAGAGCAGGAAGACTCCAGCACAAACAAAAACAAACAAAACAAAAACTTTTACACACTCACACACTTATTCACCAGCTTATTCACCTTCCAAACACTTGCGGTAAATCATGGGGGGAAAAATACTACTTCAAATAGCACAGCCTTTTCCTGTCACCTCACTAAACAGTTCCAGTGACGAAACCCAAAACTTTTGGCTCTCTTAAGGTGTCCACCCCCTAGTCTGCCCAGCGACGGGACAACTCTGCCTGGATACCTGAAGCATTGGCGGTTGGGGTATCACTCTGCAGAAGAAGAAGAAGACCCCTCTGTCTCAAAAAGTGGCACCTTTTATCCAGCCTGGACCCTTTTAAACCCTCCAGTTATGTTGCTGTTATTTAATAGAACTCATTTTGTTTGCTGAATGACATTGGCCTCAAATTTGGCCTCAATCCTTCATTCAATGACGCACGATGACGCTGTCCTCTTGTATAATCGCGGGGTCTGCCCAGTATCCAGGCTGCTCTGCCGGTCCGTTGAGGAGGCCCCCCGCCGAGGACATTAAAAGCAGAGAGAGGAGCGGGAAGTAGTAAAAGCCACCAGGTAACACTAGACACCCGGGGACAGAAATACCCACGAGCTACCGACACAGAGGAAAACGGGGCCAAGAATATGAGTTTCTCAATGCCCTGACACCTGGGGGGGGGGGGGGGGGGGGGGGAGGGAGACAGGGAGGCATGGGGGGGAGAGAGAGAGTGAGACGCAGACAGAGAAGTGGAGCAGGTAGAGGATTGCTCTGACCTGGATATAGGGAGTGATGGGAGGAAAAGGAGGGAGTCGCTGTCATAGCAACCGCTCATGTTGGCATTTTGTGGACGTGCGAAAGGAGAGCGAGACAGACAGACAGACAGACAGACAGACAGACAGCGTTGACATTTAGCCATGCTAGCCCTGCCATAACACCACTTACTGAACTAATGTCCACAGGGAGACCGCAAAGGCTGGTCTGGGTCCAGCATCAAGTCATCAAGCAATGATGGTTTGTGTTTGTGTGTGTGTGTGTAGGGAAGCAGACTGCCAGCTGTCACTAGTGTGTGTGTGTGTGTGTGTACGTGCACACGCCTGCTTTGTCTTTTGCTCGCCCTGCCAGAGAGCCACCTCTATTTGTAGGTGGGGGGGGGCCGCGTCAGTGAGAAGGCCCCGGACAGGTGCACCGTCCAGGGGGGAGTCGCTGCTAATCGAGCCTCTGGCTTCGACCGGGCCTGTCACATGACGGCCTATTATGAGATGGCTTGTGTGTGTGTGTGTGTGTGTGTGTGAACAGCGATGTGGTATTACATACAGCTATGCAATGCTATGAGTCACCAAAGCCATGTGCCATATCTGCTTGTTACGACCCCGGCTCTTGGGGAGCAACACAGGAGTCAAACCACAACCAACCTCTCCAATTTTTCAGGTGATCAGACTCCTCCCCATTATTTCCCTCCTGATTCCTGGCACCTGCTGGGAGGCCTTTAAGAGCTCAGGGTAGCTCCACCCACTCTCTCTCTCACACTGCAGCTTGGGCCTGCTGCAATGCCACCAGCCTCCACCTTTGGTTTCTTTGTTACCCTTGGTTTGTCTTTCTTTTGTGCAATAAATATTACTTTTGTCCGCACTTGGTTGTGGTTTGACTCCTGTGTTGCTCCCCAAGAGCCGGGGTCATAACAATTGGAGAGGTTATCATGATGTTGTCATGATCATCACACGGGGGGGTCATGGGTTTTGTGTCTGTATGCACTAATAACAGAACCACTGAGCGTCTGACCCTGAAGTCTGATGTCTGTTTTTGTTCCATTTTTCTGTGAATATTGACAATAGAACCAGATGATACTTGAATATACGGTTTGGTTTCTAGACATTACCAGACAAATACCAGGAAAATGAATCTACCACTAACAGTGAATGAAAGGCACCGCGATGAGTTCAAGGGTCTGTTGTTTTTTTTCGCTGTCAGCTCCTCTCGCTGCAGCTCCTCGCTTCTTTCCCCCGTTTCCCGGTTCATCCTCTCCCTTCTCCGATGATCTCTGGCACATTCCTCCTCAATCTGCCTCCCCCTTCTCAAGACGTCCCCTTATCTCTCCTTGCCCTCTCACCTCATCACTCCTCCTCTCCTTCCTTTCAACCCTCTCTCTCTCTCTCTCTCTCGTCTCCTTGACCTCCGCCGGCACATTCCTGCACGCACAGGGGCCGTCGTGTCGGTGCAGGGAGTGCAGGGTTGTCTGAGGATGGCCCGAGTTAAATAACACTCATAAAAAAAATGAGACTGATGAGGTATGCTCCATTCATGCCCTCTGCTCTGCTCTGCTCTCTAGAGCCCCGCTGGCACAGACAGGGAGGCTCAAATCAAATACAATCTATTGCAGGTCGCCAACACTTAATTGAATTTTGTAAGAAAGGTTATTTTTTCCCTGCACTCAACCCTGCAGACCAGACAAACAAACACAAATTGTGGATTTCCTCAATGTGGTTATGCGGTGGAAAGTGGACAATGGAGGGTAACACATTCTCATACCTTAAAGGTTGAGGGTACCAGCTAGTTTTGGTTCGGTAGTAAAGGCAGGGTTCATTCGATTATAGCTCAACACACATCAAGCCTTTTCTGTTTGGTTGTGACTTTCTGGAGCTCTGAGCTGGTTCACAGATTTTAGCTGAGGATGTTCTTGGATAAACAGACACACACACACACAATCTGCCAAGGTTGTAGGATGAGACACGTTAACTGAAACCACATTGTAAATACCTGTGAAAATATGTGAAAACGCAAACCAGAGATCATTGAGTTCAACACTCACACGGCACGTTGAGGACATTCAGACAAAAAACAACAACTGAGGATTACCAAATATGGGGGACTTACTTTATTTATTCCCCTTTGTGTTTTATAACAAGCTTTTACCTCAGACTTCACTAATTCACTCAGACTTTACGTGGTGAGTGTTCTGGCTTGTGTGTGTGTGTGTGTTGGATTCGAGGGATTGGGTGTGTGTGGACAATATTAGACAGACAGTGCAGAGTTCCTTTACCCTATTGCGTAACCGCTCCATATTGTCCTGCACACCTCGAGCAGACCTTAACCAAACACCGACTCCTGAGTCCAACAAGCTTTCACACATACGGCGTCTTTTTGGGGAAAATGTCACGGGGGGCCGCCTGGCCTCGTACAAAAACACCTATACAATGGACCTGGACAATGGGACCTAA
The DNA here is from genome assembly GCA_034670385.1 of Hoplostethus mediterraneus. Taxonomy (NCBI): domain Eukaryota; kingdom Metazoa; phylum Chordata; class Actinopteri; order Trachichthyiformes; family Trachichthyidae; genus Hoplostethus; species Hoplostethus mediterraneus. The sequence goes on from JAXDDW010000008.1 coordinate 764,604, forward strand.
AAAGCCAACTCGCTGACACCTTTCTACACTACTGAACAACTACACACACACACACACACACACACACACACACACACAGTATGTATGTGAATAAGGCCAGAAGAGGTCAAGTGCCCTTTGCCCCACACGTATCCTGTATGAGGATTTCATTCTCTCATGGGTGACTTGACCAGGAAGGCAGGTCCGACCTTTGTTGAGGTTCTCACAGCTGGATACATCGGAGCCAAACCTCTCCCGGGCCCTGCAAGGCCCTGTGACATAACACATGCATTATATAACATATACATAACAACATTTGGGGGAAATTGTGTCATGTTATGCTAGGAGAACCACCGAGATCATCTTGGTGTGTCTCTGGTCACATGCTAACACGCTAGCATGCAGTTCAGTGTCTCGATCTAACTGAGACCGAGTTGGAGGAATCCAGAGTTGGTGTTTTTTTTTCTGCCAAGCTTCTCATCACACCTATGGGCCACTTACCCAAAAAGTGGGTGTAGTTGTTTAATGTATGCCACAATGTGATTTCCTCAATACCACAGCAGTTAGTATGGTGTGGATGTCTGCAGAACTGGGGTGTTTCTTTGTCAGTCACACGATCCTTAAATCCTGCTGATTGACTGGTTTATGTTTATTTGCACATATAATTAAAAGGACAATAAACATTTAAAAAGTTTGAACATTGTGCAGGAGAGGTTAGAAGCCAAAAATGTCTTGAGGATACCTCCCCGTAAAGTCTAGAAATAATCATACTTACAAGGAAAAAAACATGAAAACAAACCGACAAAAAACAAAAAAACTAAGAAAAAAAAACCTACCTCACAAGTCACTATGTCTTTTTGACCAGTTGCCCAACCTGATCTACGCTATCTGCACCATCGACCGCGAGAAAGCAGCACAGTGTCCTACCCAGCATGCCCTGCGGCAATGTGTGGTATGAATGACACATTTCAAGCATTTCAACTGACATTTAAGAAAGATAAGCATTTTGAAAATAGCTCAGAGAGACAGGCGGGGTGACACTGCATAAGATGCTGATGGTAAACATACTGCACAAACTGTGCTGTGGTTATTTCCACTCACCGCAGAGAATAATAACATCAGAGGCTATGGGCAGGACCTGATCCACTGATAGAGGGCATTGGGCCAGGTTTCATAACAGGCCCCCAACACACACACACACACACACACACACACACACACACACATCATTGTGGGGATCCAACTAGTGGCCTTTAGGGTTTTTTTCTAACCACTGGCTAATTTCTACCCCCGCCCAAAACACTTCTTCTTGGAGGGGTGAAGCAACAGTGAAACAGCACTGCAGAATATGCATGTGAGATTTCTACATTGGCCACATCTGAACAAGTAAAAAAAAAAAAAAAAAGTTACTTAACAAATGGTGCAGGATTATAAAGGAAACATGGCTGCCTCTGAGAACTGCAAGTGACTGCAAACTAGAAAAAGGCATCATGCAAAATCTGTAGTTTGTGTGAATTGATTTATATTATTTATCTGTCTGTCTCAAGAATCGTCACTGAAGTTCTCCTGAGAGTCGAAGGTGCAACAGGTTCACCCGTGTGTGTGTGTGTGTGTGTTACAGCATTGTGTCAGCACGTACATGTGCATGTTTGTGCAGTGTGTGGGCTCAGACAATAGGCCTTTGTCTCTCTGCATCCTATTTTTCTCCTGTGGGCTGACACACACACACTCTGACACACACACACACACACACTCTGACACACTCTGACACACACACACACACACACACACACACACACACACACACACACACACACACACACACACACACACACACACACACACACACACACACACACACACACACACACACACACACACACACACACACACACACACACACACCTCATCTACACAGTTCCTCCTGGCTTCCGTCAAGTTACGACAGTTAGAGACAGCAAAACAGGATCAATCTGATCTTCTCTTCCTGCCTTGCACTTCCTGCCCTCCTCCTCCTCCTCCTCCTCCTCCTCCTCCTCCTCCTCCGAAACAGAGACCGACAGACGAATGAGAGAAAGAATGACGGAGTACCAAAGACGACTTCTACACATTATATCAATCAGTAGACAAGGTCTGCCGGCCAACAGGTTGAGTGGTCAGAGTAAAACTCCATGAAGAGAAAATAAAAAATGTATTATTGTATTTCTTTATTTACTTACATTATTTTAAAGGTAGTTACTTATATTAGGCCTCAGTGCTTTACTACAACACTCCCTGCAGTCAGTAATATAGTTTCTTTCAGGGATTTCTGCAATAATAAATGAGCTGAATCCACCGTAACACAGTATTAGGTGTGAGGGCCAAGCACCTCTCTGAAAGCTGGGCTCTGAGCGCTTGGTCATTCATTCATTTGTTTGTGCGTAACGCTTTTTTCAATGCCCGCTGCTTGGGATGAATGACAGTATGTCGCGTGTCGATCGTATGCCAGGCAATGCAGTAGAACAAGCATCAACCGACTAGGCCGGTGTGTTGTACACCAGGAAGTAGCTTGTGATATTCTAACTGTTGTGGCAAGACACTGCATGAATTCAATATCCTGCTGAGTGATTCTCTTAGTTACAGCAACAATGTGCTGGTGTTGACAGGTGGAGTATTTAAATTCAACGTAGTTTCACTGTTGTTTTCACGGGCTACTTGATTCATAATACGTTGGCCAAATTAAATGCTGGGTAAACGAGCCAGAGCCGCATGGTTCCAGCAGTTGAAACTTCTGCTGGCTGACAAAGATTTTGTTTCGCCGAGAAAAGGCTCAAGCAAGGACAACTCTGTGTGACGGGCTAGCCAGATGTGGATCAACAACAAGCCTACTGTCCTCATCTGGAGTCCAGTGATGGTAGCCAGCAGGATGCTGCACACGTTCTGCCGGCCTCGCTGGAAGAGGTCAAAGGAGAAGTTTCGCCGGAGGCTCTCTCTTTGGATTCAGAGGGTTGAACAACGGTTTCAGACTCAAATCATTCATTTTGATTGGTAGAAAGTGTCTACTATATAAAGGGAAAATGTGCACAGTTGCTGTTACTCAAATCTACCCCACCCGAGCTCCCATAAAACACTAGTGCACTTGTTATTGTCTGGCGACCTTGTTTGCCTTTATACAAAAAGGTCACATCACCCGTCATAGCGGTGGCGTACCAGACACACACATTCATTTTCCCAGCCTTACTCATATAAAAGGCATGCATGTGCGCACACACACAAACACACACACACACACACACACACACACACACACACACACACACACACACACATTCAGAGCACCTGATGAGCTGCGGTTCTGAAGCAGGAAGTGAAAACTCAGTCCATCTGCTTTAACAGGAAGTCAACAGAAGCCACATGCAGGCATACTGACGTCAATCACAGCCACAGGAACACCTCCCCACAGCGTGCACACACACACACACACACACACACACACACACACACACACACACACCAATTCACACATGCAATGATATACATTCACAAACACGCACACACCAAATGCGTGCTTGTCAATCCACATTTATAAAAACACATGCGACAATGAGTAAATGCCACCGCACATCCGTAATATACTCATAAACACACACACACACACACACACACACACACACACACACACACACGTCGATGTATGAATCCATGCTCAAACATGCCAGCATACTCACAACATGCACACGCAGGCACACACACACACACACACACTAGAGGCTCCACAAACACGTCACTGTTCGTAAACACATATAAGTAATGACCGACTAACATGAACTCATTCACCTACGAGTTTAATTTTCTCTGCATCCTTTTCTGCACACACACACACACACATACACACACACACACACACACACACACAACCACACAACTATGCATGTTAGAGTCAATGTTCAAGGGTCACACACGTCAAATTCTCTGAAGACTTACGACCCTGCTATATCGTCTTGATTTGATTAGCGCAATTGACTTTATTACTGTCTCCCTCAAAACACTATCTTTGCCCTGCGGTGCAGAACACAACTCCCAGGCCTCTAATCAGAACTAAACGAGCGCGACCACATCACTCCAGTCTCAGCCTCGTGAAAAGGGCTTCCAGCAACATGCAATAAAACTTTTTTAATTTCATCACTTCCAGATAACATGTGTGATTCAGCTCCTGCCAGCGTGGTAAACCTTCTATCTCCATATAAGTGCATGTAAGTGAAGCAAACTTAAAAGGTGCTCATCACGCTCCCCATGCCTCGGAGTAGACACAGACCACATGTATCATATTTTACTTGTATTAACTCATATTGTGCTGTTATTATTAATGTGTTATTGATGTGGAGTTGCTGCTGTTGGGCATCACCTGATCTAAAGACTGTTCTGATGTGACTTGTTCCTGTTCACACATCAAGACTGACTTAAAAGGTTTTTCCCCACACCACACACCCATCTTCCCAAAACCAGCCAGGGCATCAACCTTATATTCACTTACTTCAAGGAATCAACTTTTTTAATCAACCCTTTGGAAATGTTTGCCTAAAACAATCAATTGGCGGTGATCCAATTTTAAATTGAGCGATTTGTGCAAACATACAAAGAAGAACTGAGTCTGTCCATGACTGCTTTTTGTATCTGCACTGGAAAATAATAACTTAATGATTAAAAATAAATAATAGTAAAAACAAATTAAAAAAAATAAAAATAAAACATTGAAATGGACCTAGAGGTTTTTTCCAGGAATCTCAGTTATTTGACGATGTTGTGCAAACACTGGCCAGAGTAATCGCTGAGTTGGTTTATTATGGCTAGATTGGAAGGAGAAGACTCCATTCTTATTATTCCGTATTCTCAGTTTCCTTCAGTCTGACGTCAGCCTGTAGCCACATCCCACACTAACTCCCCACACACACACACACACACACACACACACACACACACACACACACCATACGCAAGTACTGCACTATTAGCATTGCACGTATACGAAGGTGAGAACATATGTTAAAATGCATGTAGAGTGCAAGCACGCATTCACAAAACCACATTCATCTCCATGTGTGTGTTTCAATGTGGTGTGTGTGTGTGTGTGTGTGTGTGTGTGTGTGTTTCTGATGAAGAAAATGGCCTTGGCTGGGCCAGTGAGCACAGATCCCACTATCACACAGATAGTCAGACAGAGAAACCCCCTTCAAAAAACACTCAACCAATATATGCCTACACACATGCATACTGCACACAAACTTTGCACGCATGCCCACACACACACACACACACACACACACAGCCCCTTAAACTGAACTGTGACGCAAGAGAAAAGGGGGAGGTTTGCTGTTATCACCTAACTGATAGTTAGGTGATTTGATAGACCAAAACTGTGTGTGTGTGTGTGTGTGTGTGTGTGTGTGTGTGTGTGTGTGCGTGCGTGCGTGTGTGTGTGTGTGCGTGCGTGCGCGCGTGCACAGGGGGTATTGTGGTAGCACTAGAACTGTGATTGTGTTTGGACAAAGTTAATGAGCCTGATGACAAATAGTTTGGACTGGAATGTTGGAGCCGCGGACAGATGGCCGCAAAAAGTGAAAGTGGTCACGTACACCGGAGTACTCATGAGAGTACTCATGAGAACGGGAGGCGGCGGAGGGGAGGAAGAGGGAATGAGATAGTAGGAAAAATGAGAAAAACACGCTGGTAAAACACCGTTTGGGCCACAGCCTGGATCAGACGGGTGTCTAAAGGGCTGCTCTTCAACACAGCTTTGCAAAAGTCATCAGAGTTTTCAGGTGATATTTGGAAAGTGGTTCTTGAGGCAAATAGTCACTGCATTGTGGTCCTTACCTGGGAGACACACTCTAGTGACAGGAGGCTGAGTTGTGGCTGCAGGAGACCTCCTAAAGTGGAGAGAGAGAGAGAGAGAGAGAGAGAGAGAGAGAGAGAGAGAGAGAGAGAGAGATGTGGGGTTACTAAAGCAGGGGTTCCCTACATACATATTTTATGTTCGTCTTCAAATACAAGTTGTCAGAATCAACTCAACTGAAAAGGTTATTTATTTAAGAGTGCCATCTTGAAGGGGTGTGTGTGTGTGTGTGTGTGTGTGTGTGTATGTGTGTGATAGCTTTGACAAAGTTAAGATCAGCAGAAACTTTCAGCACTCACTGCATCTGCCTGATATTGTACCTGCTCTTGTGTGTGCGATACTTTACTGTGTGTGTGTGTGTGTGTGTGTGTGTGTGTGTGTGTGTGCATTACTGTAATGCACTGCAATTGATGCCTGTGTGTGTGTGTGTGTGAGTATTTGTGTGGCTGTCAGAGCTGAATCGAGGTTGAGTGTTCAAGACAGCATGGGAAAGAGGAGAGATGTCTTGAGATGAGAGATGTGTCAGATTACTGCTCCCAAATGTGCTTGATTTCTCTGCAGCATGTTCAAAATGATTTATACAGCGTTGGCAAAAACTGTAATTCAGGATAATCTTGCTTTGATGAAACTATTTAGACTATTTATTGCAAGGACATGAAACTGCTGTCCCTAATTCTCTTCACAAGATTTAAGAGGTGTTTTGATGTGAAATGGCTTTAAATTGGACAGGATTTCTCATAAATTTCCAACTATAACAAAATCAAAACTGAAATGTACTGGTTTGAGGAAGTATTGAGAAACAAAGTACTTAAAAAGTACAAAAGGCAACAGAGTTTCACTCTTACTCTCAACACGCAGCCAGTATAACAACCGTACTGTGTGTGTTTTGTTGGAGTGGAACGGTCACATCTGAAGCACAATAATATGCTTTGAATTTCGCAATATGCCTTTGATCACACACTTTACTGCATGTTGCTGAGAATGGGAGTGATAGGAAAAGTCAAATTCAGTTTCTTTTCAGACATCAGAAGGAATGGTTGAGTTGAATGAGTTGAGTCATATAGAACAGTATCCCCCTTTTCACTTCTACTCTATTATAGCGGAGGAAAAAACAAAAACACAACGCAGTGCCCAGTGGAGTACTGGTGCGGGATGGAGGACAAATGCCTTGAATGCATACCGATGAGGTATTCCATCAGTGTGAGTAGTGTGTGTGTGTGTGTGTGTGTGTGTGTTTGTGCCCTCACCACAACAGAGCAATTCCACCAGGAGCGTTTTAATTGCTTGACGCAGAGAGGGAAACTATTCTTTTTTTATTTCTCAAGAGATAAAAGAGAAACGACGGATTTATGAGTCCCAGTCCCACCTTTGTTTCGGCATCGCTCTGTCATTAAGTGGCAGAAAAACTTGACACTCTACAGATGGAAATATACAGTGAGTGTGTGTGTGTGTGTGTGTGTGTGTGTGTGTGTGTTCAAGGCATGCGCTGTGCTCTGCTTGCTGGAATACGTTAGGTGCTCAACTGTGAGGAGTTGAAACAGACGCCAGTGCCAGATACCAGCCGGTCTACAGCTAAACACTTCCACCTTGTGGTGACTGGAGGGAACTACAGCTGGTGATCAGTCTCTCCAACATTTGCTGGCCCCTGGTGTGTGAATAGACCACTGGTTTTCTGATGTTGCTATGATGTAGTTCTAATGTTTTATGAAGTGCTTATGTAGTGTTATAAACAAATACATATAAAAGGACCCAGTGGTAAACTGCTGCTATCATGTGAAAATCGAACTAACTTCAACTGAAGGACTGCACACTCCTCTATGGGTTGAGAAAATCCTCTGACCTCTTGGGCTGCGTTTCACAGAGATAACAGCCTCATGCTAGATTCATAATGCAGTAGAGTAGTATGTAGTAGTATGACATGTTCTGATACAGTTATGATGCAATTATAATGTGCGTATAATGACTTACGATGTGTTATAACCAACAATTGTGTCACCTCGTATTTTATTATGACCTTATTAAGTGTTTCCCTAATTTCATGGAAATCCCAAATTGCACCAAATATGAACTCAGAGCAGATTACTCAAGTCATGTTATGACAACTGAGGAGGCCCATGTTATTTCCTTATATTCTTTTAAATTCCTTACTATCTAGAAAGTGGATTTAAGTAAGTGCCAATATGATCCTCCTGTGATGGTCATGTTACTGACCCGTCCTGTATGTCTCTGTTCATCATATCATATATAAGGTTTCTTTACTATTCTCTTCAGAGCAAACCTTCTTAGACTAACTGTTACCGATGTACGTCTATGCTGGAATAAACTTTAACTTTTGACTGAACAACACTTCAAGTATTATAATGCATTATGTCTCATGTCACAGGTGACAAAATCCACCACAAAAAAAAGCTTTAAGTTAGTAATCTTGATTCGTTAGCACTTACTTGTTGGAGGCACATTGGACATTGGTCAGGACTGTGAAGTTGTTCCTTACACTTCGAAGGCTTGCCAGAACCTAGAGAGACAGAGAGAGAGAAGGGATTAGTTCATTATTTGAAAACGACCTATTGTTATTTGAAACAGAGAGCTAGCTGTCTATACCAGCATCTTAGTAGCAGTGGTGTTGTGGGGTAATGCTTGTTTGATGCCTGGTTGTAGTGCAGGAAGGTTTTTTTTGAAGGTTTATCAAAATGAAAGTGCAAATTCAAACATGTGGGCTGTACAGGGGGCATTTCTAAGAAATATAGTTGTATTTTTACACCCCTAAAGCAGCGGTGGCAACTCGGGCTGAGTGTACCCGCTGCTGCATCACTGGAGGGGAAATGCCAGACCACAGTAGTGAGACATTTACCTGAGCAAAAGGCGTTACGATCAGGTCGTCACCGTGTCTGCAAATACAAACGCAAAATGTATATATTAGGACAAAACAAACAAAAGCTCATACAACTTAGTGAAAAACACGACATTAAGTGATGAGAAAGTGCTATTCATGACCCGACCAGCCTGACCCGGAAGGGGAGGGGCTATTCTGCTGGGGTGGGATGTGACCTTGTAAGACAGTAACCTTTCTTCGTGAACTGAGACGTCTGTACTCACAGTTCGGAGGCGATGGAGGAGTTCCGGGACATGGACTTGGGCGACAGGTCGTAGTCGCTGTCGGAGCGGTAGAGGAAGGACTCTCGCCGCTGGTTGTGTCCGGGGAAGTTGGTGTGGAGGACCAGACCAGAGCCAGGGGAGGCCTGAGGGTCCAGAGGGCTGCAGCTGGCGGACGGGCCATTCTCCACGTCAAAACTGAAAACACACAATCACACGGTTTTCTAAGATTAGATAATTATTTTCTGCTTTTTTTTTTTTTTTTAAGAGTGTACAAGCAGAGAGAGAAAAGAAAGTGGATAGAGATTTAAGGACTGGAATAGTACTAGAAGTGAGTGAGTCTTGAGCTCGCTTTCACCATAAGACAAACTACCCTGGCCCTTTGACAAACCCTAAAAACAACAGTCCATCACACACACTCTCTTTCTCCGAGAGCACGCTTTGTTTTGTTTACTGAGGACCTGATTAGCTTTTAATGACTCAGCATGGGGGAAAGGGGAAGAGGAGTTCTTCCACGTGCACCGTCAACATCCCCTTAAGAGATAAGATGCAATCACTCAAACACACCCTACCAGAATTACCCTCTCAGACACACACACACACACACACACACACACACTATGTGACATGACCAGGGAAGACAGGGCAGAGTGACACGCTACAGTGCACAATGTTCACGAACAGAAATTAGTGAGACAGATGCTCCTGCTCCTGTGTGGAGGAGTGGTAGTGGAGTGGACAGCGGCGCCATTCAGTCAAACTCTTAAACAGTGGAGATGTTCAACACAATAGCACATCTCAATTTAAATGGTCTACAAGTTCCTTTTTATTCAGTCTCCATCTTTGAGACTTTCACCTGTCAATCCAGTACTTTTTTTTCCTGTTGATTTTCTGTTGATGAACTTTGAGTTTCAGTAGGTGGCGCTCTTTTCTTTCTCTGTTCATGCATGGTGGCTATGGCGGCTCATGCTAACTACCCACTTCTTCTTCTGGTTATTCCAAACAAACCGCTGTTGCCGCTGCTGGAAACATAAAACACATCACTTCCTGTGTGCCAGAGGATTTTTCCTAAGATAAAGTTACCCAACACTGAGCATTTAGAGCAGCAAATGAATAAGCTCTCACTAACTGGGTATACTTTCAATCACAGTAACAAAACTGACTTGTATTGATCTGAAGACGTCGTGGATTATTACTTTAAACGGATATTACATGACACCGCACATGGATGGGTGACCTCTAGTACTGGGCTGCTGTGTCGTCACCGTCTACTCCTTGTGTTTTCTTTCCTAGGACATATGGAAATGAATGGGTGGGAATTCTCATGTTTCCAGCTTCAAGGGGAAGTGAGATTTGAACCTATGAACCTGCACAGCTGGGGTGCTGGGGTAATGAGACTCACATGTCTCGAAGTCTCGCGTTAAAGAAAAACAATCATACCAATCAAACGTATGACATCAGAGAGAAAGCCTCAATCTGACGCTGAGATAAAACAGATTAACGGCAAATTTCAAATTGGATGGTAGGGCTCTTGAGAAAAGGACATATGTTCATATTTGTAACATACACCTAAATCAGACCTGTATTTGGGGTAATGTTAAATTAAAGTATTTTGTGAACAAATTTGAATTATAACACAATAATAAATTAGTAGAAAGCTTATTTTCTTATTAAGTTTAAGTTCCACAATTCATCAGTCAGTTTATTTACAAGGCTCAAATAAATACATAAATAAACCAATCCATGAACAAACAAACATAAAAAAAAATAAAAAGGTGAGTGAGTCTGTGTGAGAGTGAGTGTGTGTGATTGTGTCTTTAGTGTATGCATGCCTGTACTATGTACGATGCACTGTACGCATGATTGCATCTGCAGCCCTGAGGTCATTCCACTCGTGTACTCCTTTGTGTGTTGTGATCACGTGTGCAGTACTTCTGGAGCCAACGCAGGCGAGCCCTAACAACCACAGCGCACACATCCCGCCACTGCCCAGTGTTTTTCTCTCATCTTACACAAACGATTGAAAGAGAAATGTTTTAGGTCAAGGACACACACACGGGTACAAACAGGCTCCTGATAAATATAGCCAAGAGTCTGATGGAGGCTTTTTTAGACAGCAGACAAAAGAGAGTGACAAGTAAGATGGGGGAGAGAAAGTATATAGTATGTATACTAGTAGTAATAGAGTAGAGTACGGTCATAAGCCAGGTTCAAACCCACAATATTGCTAGTACTTATACATGTGTTCCTTAGCCAACAGGAACTTGGAGCTCTGTCCTCAGTAGAAGGCAACTTACTTTACTACTAGTAGTACTACTAGTGTTATGTACTGCTAAACCAACAAAATGAAAGTGAAATGGATCTGGTTTGGAATTTTCAGAGAAATGACTCTCTTTTCTTTTCATCTACTACTGTTATTACAGTGGCAGCATTACATAAGATTATGAAGGCTTAGAACTGCCTAATCTGCAGGGCATGACAGCTGCATGCTAAGGTACCAGTACACAACGCAGGCTGGAATTAGCAATGAGGCATTTTCTGAGAGTTTTACTTCATCTGAGAGGTAAGTAAATGTAAGGGGACATGATGTGAAAGTGAGGGTGCACCGCCCCTTCCTGAGCCCGGAGAGTATGACCGTGACTGTTAAGTATAAACGCAATTAAAAGTAAAATGCCAAGAAAATCCAGTTGGATGTTTTACATCAAGTCAAATTATCATTAACACAGCGTTAGTATCACCTACTTCATTTGTGTCAACTAATGAAACAGTCCAATCATAAAAAAGAACAATTACTTTTTCCAAATTATGATTCTGCAAAAACAGAAGACCAATAAATATTAATAATAAATTATAATAAATAATGGAAAACAACACCCTAATAACTGATCAGTCAACCAATACCTACTACAAAGGGGCAGCCCCCTGAATGGAACTTTAATACCCAATACCTTTCATACTTTCCATGTTATTCTAAGTTAAACAACATTTTATCACAGTCTCATGACTCCCGTGTGACTATCTGATGCCCTTGAGTCCAGTTCTGTCCCCAGGTAGCACTAAACACACCCTGCCAAACAAACTCCCTTCAGACCAAGGGCAAAGTCACAGCTAAACATAGTCAGGAGAATTTGATTTGGTTGTTTGTTGAGTGTTGAGTCGACTTCGACAGCACACGCTACAATCCTGAACACTTTTAAATGATGTTTTTCCTTTTCTTTTCCCCCCAAATCTGTTTCTCCTAAAAGCATAAAGGAGAGCGGATATCCAAGGCTAGACACGTAATCGGGCTCACAATAACCAAACAAAGACAAATAAAAAACAATTTCTATGAAATGAGGTGCCCTGGTGGATTAGTGGATTAGTGCCTTTGTCTGGGAATCCATCCATGTGGTGTGACTGCATGGGGTGAGTCTACTCATGCCACACTCTCACACTCTCTCTCCCATCCCTGGTTTTCCTGACAAAATGTTTTTAATTAAATAATTTACGAATCAAGTTGAAATTCGCACTCTCCATAAAAATGTAATGGAAATCCAACCATATTTCATAATACGAAATAGGCATGGAACTATATATATCTAACACACACACACACACACACACACACACACACACGTACAGTATATATAGAATTGTACTCCTTGCTCTGTGAACCTGAAGCAAGCTTTACTGTTAGAAGCAGGATGAGAGAGCCAGGCCTATTTATCCAACATGTTGAGAGAGCAACACAACAAGCCAAATCCCTTATTGCAGGGATTAAATTATGCACTTTCCAGGGTGAGGGGAAATAATTACTCGAACTAGCACGACTAGCGGGGATCTGACAATGTGCAAACACGAGTTAAAAGGGTCAATGCGTCATCGAATTCACTGACGCACATTTGTATTTGTGCGTGTGGAAATGATGGAAATATGTCTGGAACCTACCGAAGCCTTGTAGGGGACGCTGACGGCAGTATCATTACGTGGAAGTACTACTAGGAATCTTTCCCATCTAGATTTGAGCATGTCTTCCCACTATTTCTGACATCACATGGCATCGTGTTTTTGCCGTTATGATTCACAAAAGCAATAGGGAAGTGATCCCTGTGACCTTGGATGATCTTTGCTAGTATGACATGGCATCCTGTTCTCCTCAATCTGGATCACCCGAATCTGACTGACTGACTGACTCGGTGACTGAATGATGGACTGACTGATTTAGTGGCAAGTGAGCAGGGAAGTTGATCCCATTCTGGTCCAACCGCTACATCAAGAAGTTAATAACCCTAACCAGTACTAAGCTCAATATGAAACTGATCGGGGTAAATCGAGGATAAATAAATCAATAAACAAACGAAGCTTAAATTGTACAAAACACTTGACACTTTCCCACATTTTCAAAGAAATACAGTATACTCTACTTTTGACCTGCCCTGGTAAATCTCAGTTTGAGGGCGCAGACACTAGAATAAAAAAAGTGGGGATTAAATGAAACAGGCCGAGTGACAGAAAGAGAGAGAGAGAGGGGAGCGGAGTGGGGGAAGGTTTCCGACAACTGTGTGCCTCTTCCTGAGAAATGAATCAGCTATCCAGCTCCGGGACAACGGTATTGTTTCCAGGTGGAAATGTGTCACTTGCAGTCAGCTGGCCTCGAGTGAGATCTCATAGATTGGTGTACTTAAATGAGGCGACTATCCCGTCTGTTGTTATAGATACATGTCCTGTTTGCCTTGATGACCGAACTTCATGACGCAACGTGGGATATGGCTAGGAAGGGTATCAGCAAATGGGACAAATTCCACGTAGAAGGATGAGGAACAAAAGCAGAACTAGAAGGAGGATAGTTTTCACAATAAAATGTGTGCTTGTGTGCACAGTTTGTAACAGTTGAAACATAGTGCTGTTCAGTTTTGTGACTACTGGAAGTATTCAGTGTGATGTGAGGAGAGATCCAGCGTGACAGTACAGAATGTGTACGGTAAATTATGTCTAAGCCCGAGAAGCTCAGAGTATTACATGGAGTGAAAGTATAGCAGATACTGTAGATTTAAATACTCTCAAATACTTTCCTAGAATTATTTCAACTTTCTTTCTGTAATTGTGTTGTCCTATGAGGCAAATGCGATCCATCTCACACCTAGGTGGGAGAGGGAGAAAGAGAGAGAGTGTGTGTGTGTGTGTGTGTATATGTGTGTGTGTGTGTGTGTGTGTGTGTGTGTGTGTGTGTGTGTGTGTGTGTGCCCCTGCATTCTCGTACTTGAATTACTTGCTTCCTGTGTGTTATGCTGAGGGGAAACCAGTGGCTATTTGTCTGTCTGGTAGTGCGGACAGAGGTGCCATGGTTACACCTCCTGTTTGTCCCAGTGTTAGCATGGCTGTTAAATAAATTCTGTTCTGTAAGTACATTTTATTCTGTTCTATTTTAGCGTGAGGACTGCTACTAATGCTAACACTCTTGGGGCAAGAAAAATCAGGGATAAAACCCGCTCTAAAAACTCTTGGACAGAAGACGACTGGACCTTAAACGACACAAATCTCAATCTCTTTTCTCAATCTTTTGTTTAGGAACATACAGCTGGTGGTCATTCCCCAAACACTGGTCATAACATTTAGCTAGCAGTCTACTCTCAAAATTGTGTAAACACTTTGACACAGTTGCACTTATTTTTCACATGATTTAAGTGTCAAAATGTTGCTATTGCATCATCCCTACGCCTCCGTTGTCAAACCAGCCAAACCCCAACTACTTGGAACATCGATGACATCAGTATGACATAATCAATACCAGAAGACACTTACTGCTATATCGTTGTCTCTCATAAAAGCAGCCCCTAAAACTAGCAGTCATTTTGCAGTAGTCTGAACTGAACTGCACAAACCTTCATGAGAAAGTTGCTGTATCTGAATCAAGACCTGTTCCAAGTAGGCTTCAGCCTGTACTGCATTTTATTTTCTGCTACCCCTAACTTGAAATATTCAGCGTTAAGTTACATCCACATACATCATTTTATTAAAACCACAAATGAAAGCATATTGCTTCTCATTTCAGACTGAAACCAAGTTATGCTCATAAACCGTTTAGGCTCCCAACCTGAAGGAAACAGGCATTAGATCATGCTAAAATTCAAACTGAGAATCAAAACGTGTTCTCTGGTCTTTTGTGATCTGCAACCAAAACAAGAAGAAGACTCAGGAATCCGTGTACTGGCTCGATACAGCAGTTATTAATAGAAAATAGGCCACTAACGTAATCAGGACCAATCATTATACAAGCATATTGAGGTAAAGTCATCTAGCAGATGCTCTCATTTAGAATCACTTAGCTAAATACACAACGCTCATATCACATGATTTCAAGTGTGATGATGACGACGATGATGACATAGGAGGTAGGGGGGGTGGTGGGGAGGGAGGGGAAAGGGTGAGAAAATAGTAGAGGGTGACAGAGGGATGTATATGGTGTAGATATCTGAAGTGAATGAGAAAAAAACCTTACATGCTGAGGAAGAGAGAATGACGGAAACGCCAAAAGGCAGCAGAGAAAGAGGGAGAAAATGAGAGAGAGAGAGAGAGAAAGCAGTGACAGTGATACTTAACAGGACCTTCTTTAAAAAGCATTCCATGGGCTGGCAAATTGCAGTGTGGGATCATTTTTCCATTACATTCCCTGGCCTGTACAGTCGGGCTACCCTAGGTCAGTCCCTGCCTTTCCCAGAGGAGAAGGAATATGCTCTGTTTTAGAAACCACCAGAGCTGTCTGCTCACTAACGCAAAGTAACTTGGGAACGCTCACATCGTCGCTATCAGTGTAATCATCACGTCATCGCAATCATCATCCTCATCATCATCAGCAGCAATGATTCATTTCAGCAATGACCAATCACTCAGAAATCAAAACCCCCAACCACATACCACCAAAGACCTACAATCCATAGCCATATTTTCTGTTTATCCATCTCCATAACAACACATAATACACGCAAGTACACTGCAAATAAAACACCGCCAAACCACGACCTCTAGGACAGAGCGCTGCACTCCACCCATGGCCAAAACCAAGCATAAACGTTGTGTTTTTCAAAGTTCCCCTTTTGGGAAGATTGAAACGGGTTGCCAAAGTCTGAAGAAATGATTAGTTTCAAAAAGTTGAAAGCTATTACAGTACGTTACCAACGCTAGCGTAGTTAGCGGTCTCGGGGGAAAGTTATCCAATGCAAACAGACATGGTCATTTTGAGGCAGTGTAGATGGGTAATTCTGCCAACAGCTGTGACTCTGCCACAGCGCTTTGTCCCTCAAAGCCTGGTATTTAAGACAAATTGTTTTTGGTCTAGTAAGCAATTACAAACAGGCGATGTTGCTCTTCTCCTTTGCCTCAAAATGCTGCCCATGTACCACACCGCTACAAATAGGGGTGTGAATTGTTTTCTTTGTGTCCACAATCCTTGAGGTAATGCAATTATTGTTGAGTTGAATATGTGATTCATAAGCCCTCAAAAGTGGTTTCAAAATCTGATGAAATATAACTCATTTTTTCCTCCCTAAGGTCCTCACTTGAGTGTTGATGTTGGCATTAAAGGTTGCTCTGATGTCAGTTCGTGGTTACGGTTGGAAAGATGATCAAAGGAGCTGTGAGTCTTGTTATTGTGCCATAGGAATCCTAGTCACTGTCCAAATATTTGGTTAAACCCATTTCTCTGGAAGATTATCGGTGTTGGCTGTAGGTGTGAGAAGAGCTCTGAGTGCACACACAGATATCGGAAGCGGTGCAGAACACAGGAACACATGAATTGACAGATGGATGCACACACACACACACACACACACACACACACACACACATATGAGGAGAAACTCATTTCACGTGCATTAATTAACCCAGGCTGCCATGTGCCTCATACATGTCCACCTGTCCACACAGTCCAACACACAGCACAGCACACACCATCTGTGTACTTCTGTTTTCTGCAGTACGGTCCAGTACTTTCCACAGGAAACCCTCGGTCACAGAGGGGGAACCCACCCAGCCTGGCAGTGGATGCTCAAGCCTCCAGGGACAAACTGCCTACAACACTGTAGATTTCGCCACTGTTTTGTTTCATATAACAGAATATGAAAACATATTCACAATTACTATTCACATTTTTGGTAGGTAGGTACTTGCTATGCATACTGGCAAAAAAATGTATTTTATTGTCCTGTGAGATGGTTAAAAATACATCTGATTGTGTCTTGTTACGAAAATATATAATTTGTATTTTAAAACTACAAAAAACAAAGAAGAAACTGCAGCATTCATTTGACTTTTGGCCAATGTAAGATTAGACTGACAGGCTCAGATTGTCATTCCTGTGTCTGACAACATTAAGGAAAGGATCGCTACAGAGATAGATCTTTGTTTAACCAGAAACAGAAGTCTCGGTAAAACTGAAAGATGAGGTGAGTTGTTGCATGAAGAGGTTAAACAAAACAGAGATCGGCGCACAGATTACGTTGCCATAGCAGCGCGTTCCGCGACTGCCGACCGAGGCGATCTACCGGAGCAATTTTTTTTACCTATTTTGCGGTATAAACAAATTTGTACACAAAGAGCCCAGGTTTAAAAATACCGGTATTCCCCTTTAAAAGCCAGTTTAAATAAGTGTTTTTTATGTTCTTTATAAAGGTATCAACTGAATCAATCGCTCTCAGGTTTTCTGGAAGAGAGTTCAGGTCCATAGTGGCTGCAGGATGATTCTCCACTCATCAGACGTGGGAATATAACGGTAGATTGCTGTGTGCTGAGCTGAGGGATCTATTTGGAGCATATCTGACAATGGTGTCACTAATATAGACAGGGGCGAGGTTAAGAAGGCACTTAAACACCAGAATGAGAATCTTCTTGAAGTCAATGCTGAAAGCTATCGGCAGCCAGCCAAGTGTTTTAAGTACTGGGGTGATGTGCTCCCTCAGTCTTGCACGAGTTTTGTTGCAGAACCTCTGTGGAGTTTTGTGGTCGACCAGACAAGAGAGAGTTACAGTCGTCAAGTCTTGATGACCAAGTTTCTCAGTCAGCTGGGGAGAGCGTCCCACGCACTTTGGAGATGTTACACAGGTGATAGTATGCTGCTTTGCAGATATTACCAATGTGGTGCTTAAGACTGAGATCACTATCACAGAAGACTACGACATTCTAGATTTGGCTTTTACTGAAAAGAACCGAGAATCACCACATAAGTACCACTGGAACTTGTGAGCCACTTCACAACCACGTCCCTTCAGCAAGAACTATACTGCCTGGTGTGAGAATAACACTGAGCCTTACCGTCATTTTAGACCAGCTAAGTGGTGTTGTTAGGCACAACACATTTGTTCTTTATTGCTACAGATGAGTGATTTTATGTATGAATACTAGTTATGGGAAAGTGTAGCCTATCAAACCAAATATAGGGCAAAGTTGTAATTAACTAATTGGCTGCTATAGCTAATAAATTGTTATAGTTATATTGGAAAAATGAACTGCTCCTGTGCCATGTAGACACACCTGTTTCACCATGCTCTAATAGCGTGCTCAGTTTTTGCCTCATGCACAGTACTTGAATAAAACCTACAGTAATGTTTGTATAGTGCCTGCCTGTAACTATACAGGCAGGCTTGTTTCAAGGATCTGTGCATATCCACAAGGTGGACATTGAGCAGGATGGGCCATCTGACACGAGCTTGTTAGTGTTGTCCTGACATACATATCCATCACTCTGCCATGGCCAAAATAAAGTGAAGGAAATCAGAAAATTCTACTACTGTAAGTTAAGGTTACGCATTACAAATGACAAAGTATGCAAAAGTAATTGGACACATATTTCATATACTGCCCATCTCTGATTGTACTGTTATTATTGTTGTTGTTTCTTAGGATCATTCTGAAGACTGAATGTTCCAGCCTTGGTAAAACATTCAAGTTCTCTTCTGTTGCATTTGATTCATTTTTTCCCTCCTTGTTCTGTTTTATTTCCCTCTAGAATATCCTCAAAGTAGCCTGATGAGTCCAGGTGAGGTAAAGTTACAACAATCCTCCATGGGATGAGCCCTAGCCTGTTTTTCACACTGGTTTCTACCTGTCCTGATTAAAAGGTCTTACAAAAAATGAATTTTACAGCTTGTTTTCATACTGCATTAAGGCTCAAGACAAGTTACATTTTAGTCAAAGTTAGCAAAGGTGTGTTTACATTGCATATACAATGTTGAGATGTCCTGCACTGCAATAAATACTACAGTGATAAGGACAGAATGTGTGGCACAGTCAGTAGGACAAATGTAACTTATATTTAGATCTGTTTCTTGCTAAAATAGATAAATAAGACACATCAGAGAAAATAAAACCCTACAGGGCTTGCATCTCACTTCAACAGTGAAACAAATAGACCCATGTACAAATCCCTCTCCTGAGGGTGGCATTGATTTACCAGTAATGGCACTTCCTGCAGCTTATTGTGTTACAGCTGTATGTAACCAAACACCATGATTACAAGATCATTTATATTTACAGCAGAAACAGGAAAGATTTCATCAAAAGGCTGTGTACTTTTCAACAACACCGTGACGCAGTGTCCTGGTTGTCCAGCAGGGTAAGATGCTAAGCACTTGTGACATTATGGGCTTAAATCTGGGACACTACCCCCATATCTCCCACAGGTCCACCCTTTTGCATCTCTCTCCCTTTCATATCCCCCTCCAACGGCAGCATGTCGTCTCAAACATAACCAGAAATATGCTGTAGAAGAGCGTTGTGGTGCAAACAAATCCCAGCACAGCCATTACATCACATTACTAAAGAATGTTGAACATTTCGGAAAAAATGCATTAGGCAACTGAACACAGAATATCAGCATGTAGGGCTTCTATATGTTGTTTATGTAGGGAGGCTTAGCCACTGAGCTCCATGGAGGATCCAAACAGTTTTGATAAACTAATAAATGAATCCTGCTTGGCAAGAAGCTGGAACCCAACAACAGAACTGCTAGAGGCTGAGAAGTTTCCAGAGCCTTCAATGTCATGACTTTGCTTTTAGAGATATGGCTTTTGGGTAGACTTGCTCTCATGCTGTCACACAGACTTCATTCACACTGTGGCTAAAAAAAAACCCATCTAACCCTAACATAAAGGAAATGGGAAGTGACACTGCACATGTCCTGTATGTATTCTTGTGCACGCACATGCACACACACACTTAATCACACAGTGTGGGGAAGAGTTAAGAGATTCTGAGAAATGCTACATGAGCCCGACTACAAGAAGACAAGAAGACGACTCAGTAAAGAGGACTTTTGTACTACGTGCACTACTTGGAAGGAACAGAGCAGTAGAGTCAGAGAGAAAGAGAAATTCATTACTATTCATTACTATATTACTACATTACTAATACTTCTTGTCTACAATATTGTCCTGAATAGCCCACATAGCTGTAATGATACCATATATAATGCACTGCAAGGACAAAACAAAATCAAACAAATCACTCTCTATTGAAGTGTGAAAGACAGTGTGTGTGTGTGTGTGTGTATATGTGTGTGTGTGTGTGTGTGTAGTTAGTAGCTTGATCCTGACCTGTGAGCACGGCCATGGTTGGCGGCATGGAGCTTCCGGATGACTTCCTCACTGAAGTCAAAATGAACCCTGCCTCTGGCACAGGGTGAACGCCGGTACATCGCCCCAACACACACACACATACAAACACACACTCATGCGATCGCTACACAGCAGATACCATCACACACACACACACACACACTAGCTAACACTATCAAATAAATGCACCCAATCTACTATAATCAAAAAAAAGCACCGCTTCCCACACTCGGCCTCAATACACAAATACACACACACATGATCACACAAACATCGCACATACACACATAAGACACAACACCATCAGTCAATACAGAATACATGCACACACACACATACACAAACACAGTAGCAACACTGAATACATGCCATCACTCACACACTTGACATTGCGAAACACACGGACACAGCCTTTGTCCAGCACATATCAAATGCAACTAATAATACACATAAACAGTCATGCACACACATACACACACACTAGCCACATTAACAACACACCATCACACACACACGCTAACCAGAAACACCCTCACACACACACTCACCTCAATCAATGGCAATGTCATACACACACTTAGACTCTCACTCAAACTACACAGTCACACATTTCCATTAGTTGTTACCTATACAGCTTTGGTAAAAGTTAAAAACACACACAGCAGATCATCCAGCCGGCCCTTCAGCGGCACATGAAAAGCGTTGAGCAGGCGTCCCAACACCTTGTCTGAACACTCAGGCGCACGTCACACATACAACATAAGCAGTGGTCCACGCGTCACACCTCGTAATCTGCCTTTCACTCTCATGCACACTCGCCCCGTCTCCTCCTCTCTCTCTCTCTCTCTTTGCCGAGCGTTCTTCTCTTGGTCACAGGCTACTTCCTCCCATGGTGTGTGTGTGTGTGTGTGTGTGTGTGTGTGTGAGAGTATGTGTGTGTGTGTGTGAGAGTATGTGTGTGTGTGTAGATTGTATAGTACGTGTGCGCATGGAGCTCTGTTCCCTTCTGAGCGGGCCCAGCGGAGCAAAGGAGGAACATCCAAGATCTGGAGTGGAATCGCCGGAGTGGACTGGCGGTCCGTCCATTAGACGCAAGCCTCACTAGCTTATATTAATCTGTTCCTATGGAAGGCGTGGACAAACACATCTCAACTCAACACATGAAAGAAGAACCGACAACTTGTGAGCTCGTTCGTAACAAACGAAACAATTTTCATCTACGCGCTCAATCAGAGTCTACCTTAACCGTCAGTGTGCGTCTGTGTGAAGGAGAGGTGTCATCTGGCACTCTTGCAGGGGGGGCACGGTGCCTGATGAGGCTGCATGGTATACTGGTGCCATGACAGTAGCACAGTACCCAAGCCCTCAAGTCATGATACTAGTGATGCCAGATTTATGACAAGTGGCGCTGTAGACTGTACTCTGCACTGTACAGCACATGTATTCATTCTCTGCAGAAAAGGAGTTTACCCACAATACACCAAAAAATAAAAAAATAACCTTAATGCTTTCCTGACGATATAATTCATTTTTGTTTATATTAAGGGTTGTGATTCAGGTGGAAATCATGGTTTACCCACCTTTTTATTTACCACTACTTCACTGCATGAGAAAAAGGAAAATTGGGACTTTTTAAGAGGTCTTTCATGCTGGGATGCTCCTACCTCTTGCTGGTTCAGCTTTTCCTAATCTGCTCTCTTTCCCGAACAAAGTATGGCAGTATAAAAGACAGACCTGGTTGTTGTCCAGCTTTTGATGGTACTAAATTTAAACATCAAGAGGCTAGCAGCAAATGTATTACTACTTTAGCAGCTCCAACACCAAATGCCATATAGACGACAGGAAAACCTGTTTGTTGCAGGATATAATCAAGACAAGTACAGACAAACACCCATGGATGCAGATGCACACCGATGGTTTTGCAGAACAACGTTAAACAAGTTCGCCATGATGTCGTTATATTATCCAATAGGAGTCAAACTGAAAGCTGTGATTTTGGAGCTCCTGGTCTCTTAGTTTCTTCTCTTAGTCACCAATTTTTTATTGTGTAATTGTGGCGCTTGATGCATGTTCCTACACATATTGTGCAAAAGGTTAGACATAGACAGAGATAGATAACAGAATGCAAAACACAAGTATTGCATGACAACACGGAGTCAGAGGCCAAGACAAGGTTCAGTAGATTCACACACCTACATGAAATACAAAGTGTGGGATCATTCCGCCTCATGTGAAAACAGCAACATATTTTTAAGCAGGATATTTCAACATCCTTTTTAAATATCAGTAATAAAGAAAAGTATATAGTTTATATTGTTGTGACCGAGCGTGAAGATGTCTTTGAAGAAGTGTCCTTGAACTAGTCACCACAGTCCCCATCCCACTTTCTTAACATAAACCTTTAGTGAAGAAACAGCAAATTTCCTCCCCGTCTAAAGGTTGCTGGTTTGATTCCCAGAGCTGCCTGGGGTATGTTCTTGAGTGACTGACCATACAGCTGCATTGACAAAATTGCAGAAGTGCGTTTCCACAGGGCTTTGAGTGCCCAAAAGTTCACGAGGTGCTGATTTGTGGTTACTCCTGCATGCTGACCTCCAATGGGAATGTATAGTGGATAAAAACGGACCAATCAAAAGTCATCTGTCATGAACATCCCTGACCATACTCATCTCTCTAATACGCAAAATGAAAGTATGTGGGCTGAACCTGAAATGTTCAGAGCATTAACAATTATCTCCTCCTCCTCCTCTCTTCATTCAGAACAGAAGCCGTGCAATACCACAGGCTTGTCCTGTTGGATGACGACATTACATTACATTACATTACATTACATTACATTACATTACAGTCATTTAGCAGACGCTTTTATCCAAAGCGACTTACAATAAGTGCATTCAACAAAAGGTAGGTAAGGAAACTACTAGTCACCAGAAATCATAAGTGCATTTCCT
This sequence comes from Hoplostethus mediterraneus, assembly GCA_034670385.1. Classification (NCBI taxonomy): domain Eukaryota; kingdom Metazoa; phylum Chordata; class Actinopteri; order Trachichthyiformes; family Trachichthyidae; genus Hoplostethus; species Hoplostethus mediterraneus. The sequence goes on from JAXDDW010000008.1 coordinate 788,084, forward strand.
TCCTAAACAAGCAACTAAGAGCATAACTAGTGTTAATGTAAGAGTGCAATAAGTTAGCAACCTACTTATCTTAACAAATGAGACAAATAGAGAATCGAATAAAACAAGAGCTAAGACAAATAAGTGTATTCAAGAGCCAGTAAACAAGAGCTAAGACAAATAAGTGTATCCAAGTGTATCCAAGAGCCAGTAAACAAGAGCTCAGGCACGTAAGTGACAACAAGTAGTCAAGGCTAGGAGGAAGGGTCAGGGTAGTGTCTCCTGAAGAGGTGGGTTTTCAGCCTGCGGCGAAAGATGGGCAGCGACTCTGCTGTCCTGACATCAGTGGGGAGTTCATTCCACCACTGCGGGGCCAGGACAGAGAAAAGCCGTGACCGTGTAGATCGGCCGCAGGGCCCTCTGAGCGATGGGGCAACCAGTCGCCTCGAGGCAGCAGAACGAAGTGGTCGGGCGGGGGTGTAGGGCTTGACCATAGCCTGGAGGTAAGACGGAGCAGTTCCTTTCACTGCCCTGTAGGCACCAGGGTCTTGAACTGGATGCGAGCTGCTACAGGGAGCCAGTGTAGAGAACGGAGAAGGGTTGTTGTGTGGGAGAACTTGGGGCGGTTGAACACCAGTCGACCAATGGAGTTTCTCATAAGCAGCATCATGACAAGTAAGCTTCCTCGTCAGTCACTGGGACGTGAGTCAGAAGGATTACACATAACACAGGCACTCTCGGAGACGGGTTGAGGAGAGGAAACGGGTCACGGAGTTCAAGGCTGAACATCTATCTTCCCACGGTGTGGATCACCCCCTCGATTCCTACGAAATGCACAGATGATAAGAAATGGTTCCTGTGGAGTGGATAGAGGGGGGAAGTGGAAGATGTGGCGGCCACTGGGTTGTGTCCTGGTTGTGACAATGTGGCAATTAATGACCACCTGAGGGCTAACCATAGAAGAGGAATAGAAAGAGGTGTGACATTGGTCATCGTCGATGGCACACCGATGATGCCTGCTGTAGAAGTCTGGTCTTAAAAATGACGATTGCTTCATGTGTGGATAGTTCATGAGAAAGTTGGATGCACTGAATCAATTATTATTATCATAACAAGATTCAAAAGATAAAAGTTTTAAGTTTAACATCAAAATTACTCTTCAAGTTTCCTGATATGAAAAGAACGGCCTCTCTATTAATTCTAGTTCTGTGGGCTTACCATAATCTGGTGACATCAGACACAGCATCACCCAGTCTGCTGACACCGGAGTGAGACAGTACTGTGTTTTGAAGTTGACAATGGAAAGGCGATGTTCTGAAAAAGTCCTTTACACTTACGGTTTCGGATTTAAATGGTTATCCAGAGCCCCCTATCATAAGAAACTACATTTTCCACTTCCAAAACCCTACCAATAATCTACACAGATGTATTTCAATATGCTCCAAAAAGTCTATTTGCTATACTGTCTATTTGTACAGATATGGTTTGGTGATTTTTTTTATTTGTTCAGCCTTCAAAACTAATCTTAGGAAAACTTTATGTCAGTACACATTTAAACTGTACTGAATGAACCTGTATGAAGCCTTGGCTGACATACCAAATGCCACATATGGCACCTGTAAAACCAGTTGGTGCAACAAAAAAAACCTCAACCACCCAATAAAACTCTTGGGCAGGGCAAACTGTATTCACACACTGTGTGTCTCAGGCCAGATGAGTCACCTAGACTGTTGAGCCCACCTGTGAACACTAGATGGCACCATTTCATTGCTCAGAGAAAGAAACTGGTACTTCCTGGTTGCATCCTGACTGTACCCACAAGATGGCAGTATGTAACTGCAATATATTGCTGCCTGATGTCCGAGTATAGGAACAAGGCATTCTGGGAACTGCTCCATTGTCAAAACTAGCATCAGACAGGATCTAGATAGGATCTGCAGTTCCTTCAGACGTTAAGAGGCATGTTATTTGCAGTAGCCCTTTCCATGTTCCATGTTGCCTTGCTTCTCTTTCCACTGAGGTTTCATTTCTGATGTTGGATGAGGTTTATGGTGCGGGGCAACCTGATGTCCTCAGCATGCCCCGTGTTAAGCATGTCTTGAAACAGGACGGACTTCTCCTATATGCCAGAAACTGACTGGAGAAATCTGCATCCATATTTAGTGTTCATGTTAAAATCAATTTGCCTGTTTTATTCTTCTGTAACCCTGTTTTTGATTCATGTCTGGCATTTTGATTATTTGTCTTATTGACTGTAAAGCACTTAGTAATAGGTTTGAGAAATAACACTTAACTTATATAAGTTAAGTAAAAAGAAAAACGTGGAGACACTGAACTACACTATGGTCTTTTTGTCGTCCTTGTTTTAATATGGTTTAGCGTAGCAGCAAACAGAGACTCATAATGAACTACCGCTGACAGCCTCGTCTTCTGGCTCGTCCTTTTGATTTGAATTGATATTACATGGCAGATGAAGCAACAGCAAAAAAGACGACGTGTCCAGATACGTGAGCTTTTCTCCATGTACCATGCAGGCAGAAAGACGATTATGAATGCGAATACGATACTCAGATGCTTGTGTATTTGACACAGCCTGACGCACACAAACATCACCTAAAATACACACACACACACACACACACACACACAGAATCAAACAGACATAATCCCTAAAAACTACTGATATTTGAATTCTAAAAAGAGAGGGTGCAAGCAATACGTGCATTCAACATAGGTAGGCAAGAGAACTACTAGTCACCAGAAATCGTAACTGCATCTCCTCCCCAAACAAGCATCTAAGAACAGAACAGTGCTAAAGTAAAAGTGCTGTCCTGACGCCAATGGGGAGTTCAGCTTTGTCCATGTAACATGCATGTCCATTGTACAGAGACAGATAAAGCAGGCAGGCAGTTTCTAAAACTTAAGGTAAACGTGGTGATATAGAAAGTCAAACACCAAAGGAGTGATGGATAGTGAAGAGCAAGTGAAGACATCAAAGACCGACATCGAAGGCACGTAGAAGCCAGTGGGCTTCGGTGATACGTGCGTCTGTGATGAGTCATGCTCAGGGGGTACAGACGGAGGGCTTCAGGGCTATTGGCAGACAGAGGCAGACTTTGTGTAGCCAAACATATACGTACGTACACAGAGCTTTCACCTGATGTAACGCTCCCTCTGGTGGCCAGAGTGGGGCCCCAAGCTCTTGGCCAACAGTGGCTGTCAAAATCTGGTTGCGTTTCTAAACGTGCAACTTGCCCGTCAACAGAATTCAACAGACAGTTTATCTGCTGACTAGTTAGTGAGTTAACAGAGCCACAAACCAACTGTTTGTTTAGGTCAACTGAGCTGACTCTTCTCCAGCTTTTACTCTGTACAACTACTACTATCTACTACAACTACTAGCGCTTTGGAATAGAGGCCAGGATCAAAGGGCCGATGGCCAGGGTAGCTTTTGCCTCCTCTTATGGAGGTACTGTGGCACCCGAGGGGTCACAAGCCCAGTCTGCCACAGTACTTCAATTACAGAAGCAAGTAGCAAAATTGGGATCATCTGTACCAATTAGCAGCCAAATACTTAGGGGGTCAACGCATCAACATTTTTTCCAACAGCTGGATAAAGTTACTAGAGTTGTCGCTAGTTGAGAAATGAAGTTAGCAGAGGTGTCTGGAATGTTGCTAAATTTGGCACCAAAGCCAGCAAGTTGGCAACAGTGACTATAGGGCTAAAGATGAGACAGCTGCCTGTGTCACAGATTTGATCTACGCCCACACCACAACAATCCTTTTCAGGTAGCTTTCTTTTTTTCAACCCCCTTAACAACTGCTAGGCCTACACCAATGGACTGAAGAGCATCCAGTATCGTATTCTGTTGACAAAGGCAAACGCATTTTTTTGGACTGAGACAATAGTCTAAACTAGTAGAAAAATCTGCAATCAATTTCTAGGGAAACAATTTCTGCACAAACAGTTTGTCCCCACAATGTCAAAGTCTCTTGTGGAGAAAAATAACTCAAATTCAAAATGTCACATGGGGGGTGGCAGGTGGGGATGGGCGAGGACCCAGCCAGCCAGGGGAAAGGATTAAAGGAACACAATGCGATACATTATTGTGCTAATTTGGTAAATCCATTAGTGGCTGGGCTGTGTGATGATGTGGTGGGCTGCCACAAACAACTCTACGTATGGGGGGAAATAAAAGTACAGCCCAAATCCACCACCCTGCCCTACTGGCTGCTCTGCCTGGCTGAGAGAGAGGCAACGCTGCAGGCACTGAGAGAGAGAGAGAGAGAGAGAGAGAGAGAGAGAGAGAGAGAGAGAGAGAGAGAGAGAGAGAGAGAGAGAGAGAGAGAGAGAGAGAGAGAGAGAGAGAGAGAGAGAGAGAGAGAGAGAGAGAGAGAGAGAGAGACCAGTGGCCCCCAACCCATTTGGTCCCCCCCCCCCCCCGTGAAGCCAGGCACATTAAAGTAGATAGAAAACAGAATATATATTTCATTGTCAAATTTCTATTAGTCTCAAATCAAATATTCTAAAGACCTTTTGGCATTTTCTTTTTGGAAAGGTTGTCATATTCAGGAGGTATTCACATTTTAATTCAACTGACCACAGCCTTCACACCGCAAAAAGTTATGAAATAAATTGGAGTCAGATGAAGCAGCAACACCAGAACAAATGTGTGTGGATTCCTGGTACAGAGGCTAAGACACTTATCATGTTGTGGGTTCGACCGCGGCTAATCTGTGTTTAACATCATCTTGACTCACTCCTATCTTCCCCGTCACACTCACACACACTCTCTCTACTGTCTCCTGAATCGGCGCTACTATAGATGATTCTTTATGAAAAGGTAGACAAACAGAGCTGAAGAAAACCAATCAACTCCTTCCACTACCAAAAAAAAAACAAAAAACAGTACGCAGTGGACTATTTTCATCCCAACTCGCCAAGTATAAACAGACTGCAGTGCTCCTGCATGGATACTGTCCTTGAACATGAGCCTGGAGGCCTTGTGCTAAGCTCACAGACAGACAGCCATTGTGTGTGGCTCTGTGGGGGTTGGTGGGGGGGAGGCGGAGGAGAGAGGGGGAGAGAGGGGGAGAGCTTTCATCTTTGTCTCCACGTCACTTCCATAGCCCCAGTGACAGTGACATCAGCACAGGCGATGGAGTCACCCTGTCTGCATGCATGTTTATGTGTATTTTTAACCCTTCACCTGCTCCTTGGAACACAGTGTGTGTTTGTACGTGTGTGTGTGTGTGTGTGTGTGTGTGTTCACCTCTACATCGTAAATGAGGCAAATTACCACACCGTGTTGCCAGGGCAACCTCACCTTTTTATGAGCGAACAGGGGAGTGACACGCAGATCTCCTGTGTGACTTTTGCACGAGCGCGACACTTTTGAACACTTCATTCATCCGATCACTTGCACTTGACACATCGCTCAGAGCTTTAAACGGCCTCCTTTCAATCTGACAGATGTGCTTTAGATGTGAGGGAGATAGGGGAGAAATGAAGGGGGTGGGATGGGAAGGGGAAGGGAGAGAGAGGGGGGGGGGGGCGTGGTATGGAAGGGAAAACAAGGGAATGTGGGTCGGACAGGGAGGACAGTAGTGAGCGGTGCAGGTAGGAAAGAAGGAAGAGACTGATGAGTTCAGAAAGCAGCTGCTGGCTCAGACATTCACGGAGTAGAGGAAGACAAACGAAGATCAACCTGTTAGTCTGTTAGTCTCACGGCCCTCTCCCTGTTCCCTCTCTGAAACTGCACTGCAGTCAGTTCCCTCAGTGCCAACGCCGTCCCCCAGCTGACGTCAGCAGCATTCGACTCGATGATCAATGATTAATGGTTCTAAGCAGTACAGACGACATGCTATCAGGGATCCTTAAAGCAGGGCTTCCCACACTTTGTCATATCAAAAGACCGTAGATTGTCTATTGGACCACCGACACCTGTTTGCTAAGACTGCAACCCAATTTTGTTGTTAAATGATTGAGCATAGAATTATAGTGCTGTCTGCACTGTAGGTGGGATGACAGGAATAGTGGGGAGAAGGAAACGCATGACGAAAACATATTCTCTTCGCGCCAACTTCTAGGAAGTGACATAATAGTGACATTTCTCAGGGAGTTTTGCTGGGGACCCCCTGGAACCCCCTCAAGGACCCCTGAAACACTGACTCAAAGTACTAACAGAAAAAGCTGAAATGTACAAACACATTTTTTCTAAATCAGAAATGGTGTGAATATGTTTGGTTGTGTTAGACTTGATGAGCTCCTGCCCTGTAGCAAAGGCACACAGGTATAAGGTGTGTGCCTTTATCGACTGTAAACGCGGCAGCTGGCCCTGCCCTGCTGAAATAAAAACACCATTCACTTACACTGGGAACAAAAGGATCTGCTTCACTTCCTCACTGGCCAAACTCAATTATTTAGGGCTATTATATACTGTAAAGGAAATCCGGGACGCACGTCATCACTGCATCGTCAAACACACATGCCATACTGTATCCTCTGTGTGTGTGTGTGTGTGTGCATGCATGTATGCTGCCACACTGTCATTATCTCAACGAGTCAAGCGTGTGTGTGCGTGCTCGGTGTGTAGAGGATATTAGAGGCTAAGGACACGGTAGGAGACTCTTGTTTGGGGTTAGAGATCTTGATCCCGACATGAGAACAAGGAATCAGATAACAAGTCGCCGCACCAGCCAACAGTTCTTGCTTTCTGCTTCCTAGCGACTCCATCTCCTTCTACCTACGCTGTATGAACGTATCGCAGCGTCATCCTCAAACTGGTTCAAAACAATAATTCACTGGAGGATCGTATATCACAGTCCTGTACTCATATAGCAATTCATACACAAAGGCGATGCTTTTCAAAACTGGGTCAGAAGTCAAAGTTGGGATCCTGGTAAGAAAAAAAAAATCGGTCCCCAAATTTTTCTTGACAACCAACAGATGGTTTATGGCTTGAAATTTTACAACGTTGATGTCATATCCATGCAAATCCATGCAGTTATAATACTACTATTAGGGTTTTCGACTAGGTTTAGGTTAACTGCCTAAAAAATAAGAGTACATTCTGTTAGATGAGCCTTCCCAACGTCCTGCAAAAATTGGTTTGGGTTCCCATAATCCTTCTGGGCCCCCCGAGGGAAAGTTTCACTCATGGGTGCTACCCTGTAACCTCACATTTCACATGGAAAACATGACATTTAGGCACTTAGCTGATATCCAGAGTAAGTACAAACAACACACACATTGAGTTGTGTTGTGTTAATATAGATATACAGTATTGTTGATATAAGTGGGATGCGGTGACAGTATGTTTTTCTGGAGGTGTTTGTGTAACTGTAACGGAAAAACAGATAAGAAAGCAGGAGGGAGAGAAAAAGAGTGTGAGAGAAACACTGGAAGAGAAAAGAAAGAGAAAGAGAGAGAGAGAGGGAGGGTAATTGTCACACCATGATTCTTTCTCCAATGTACTGAGGTGATTTTCCTGCCTCTAAAAGGTGTTATCAGCAACTTCCAGCAGCGATCTACATTTACAGACTACACCACTACAAAGGACTGAGTCTAATGAGAGATAGCAAACAAACACACACACACACACGCACACATGCACACATGCACACACAGCGTGAAGAGCAACGGTGACACAGCTGGGTCGCCACTCTTCCTTTATCATCTGCACATACCAAACCCAGGAGTGGCGACGGTAGCAGAAAGGGCTGATGGGAACTTCCAGGTTGGATATTGTTGTCATCATCGTCTTGGTTACCCTGGGGGATCAAAGGGACGGATTTGTTTCTTTTCGTTTATTTTTTCACTCACTACCTCACTTGAATTGATTTATTGATGAAGAAGTCCTACAGCTGGTGTTACTTAACCAATCCTTTAAAGCAGTATAGCACACAAGGTGTCACTTGGTGGAATCCCACTATTGGGCTCACAGTCACAAGACTGATAGGGGGAATTCACTTGGATCACATTCTGGTCACTTGATGACTCCATTTAAATAGAGTAGCATGTGGTAGTTCAGACAGGCGACAGAGAAGCACACTCCATGTTCATCCCAATCAAGTCCCGGGTCCTGCAGATCAGTAGCGTCAGCCAATCGGTTGGGATCAATAGATGGGTTGCAGCAAGATTAAAAACAATCCCTATGTTATTCTGGAAAGAGTTCCCCCCCCCCCAGAAGGATCCTTGCAGTGTTACCAAAACCTTTTCAAGTCCAGGCAATGAAAGGATAGTCAATTTTTTTTTCTTTTTTCTTCAAAATGCGGGTCCTGAGAGAAAACTCTTGAAAACTGCAAATCCTCCAATCCGATGTTCCTCAGAGCATCTGGTCCATGACCGTTTCCCTCAGAGTGTTTGGAGCCATGCTTCACTTCTCTGCCTGTATCTCTCTCTCTGTCTCTCTCTCTCTCTCTCTCTCCTGCAGAAATTGACACTGTTCCACTTTCTGGTCCTTGCCTCAGTTCAGGTCTGCTGGACCACATAGAGGTCACATTTCATGAATGATCTTTGATCCCCCAGCCCCCCCAGCAACGCAGGGATATATTTGTACTGGTCAACGCAACAACTAATAAACAATCTGGTTTTCTTGGCAACAACAACAAGTTTTTCCTGTTACCAGTTGACATCAATAAAGTTCAATATAAAGTAAGCAGTATATATTTGAATTGAGGTAATACTCTATAACAAGTTCAGCATTCAGTACATGTTTTCCTCAACCTTTTAAAATAGGCTGTCAATGCCAATGCCCCTCACCCCAACCCCTCTCTGTCCCTTCCCCAACTCCAAGTCCAGCCCTTAGCTCCAGCTTTCTCAGGTTACCAACAACTGGTCTATAGTTGGAATAGTTGGAGACAATGACACGCACAGCAAAATGGAGTAGTTGATCACCGGCATAGTCAAGTTCAGTCTTCATATGAAATCCCTCTCCAAGATAGGGCGAGGCAGGGTGCATCATCAATTTTTAAACTGCTGCAACCATATAGGCCCTCAACTCAACAGCACGCCATATGAAAGGACAGCTACTGAACCTGAACACACAATCCACACTTCTGTGTTCCCGGTTAGCAGTGTAATTTGCAGCTTAACACTTGAAACTTCATAATTGTGAGAAAATAAAAAAAACAACATGTTTTTATATTCCTGCCTCCACAAAGTGAACCTGCCTGGCAACAAGTGGTTTTGAAAGCACTTGACTCGTGGCCCTGTGTGGTTGGCCATTGTTGCTTGTTTTGAAACCCAGTATTTTATTACTGTGTGCATGAGAAAACCTGCCAACGGAGGTTCAGACGTGTCAAATCACATAGAAATATTGTTAAAACATGTATCTGCATCCTGCAAGCCTGTTCTGGGACTGCAGTCAAATGTCGCTCTGTTTTGCCATATGTCCAATCAAACCTTTGAATTAAAGTCAAGATGCTGTGAGGCCAAGGCATTATGACTGGAAGTGTATCATCATTTTATCAGCCTATCTTTAAAATAGTTACTTAAACTCTACTAATATTATTATTTGAAAAGTTACATGTATTGATAAATGAATGACAGGAGTCCTTGTCTGACAAACTGACATCCAACTAGACACTTGGCCCAGAAAAGTCACACACACACACACACACACAGACACACACACACACACAAACGCACTTGAACAGGGCTGTCACAGCAGGGGATGATGTAGCTGTGAACTGAACCTCCTGCTTATGGCCAAAAAACAACTCGCAGATGGAGTGTGATTCAAAGTTCAGCTAACTCTCTCTTTCTCTCACACACACACGCACGCACACGCACACACACACACCACACACACACACACACACACACACACACACACACACACACACACTATGCCAAGCGACCACTCAAAGCTTGAATATTGTTCAAACAAAGACAGGTAAAGACAGAAATATTAGTCAACTTGAATTTTCATCAACCATACAGACACGCACACACACCGACATGCACGTATAGAACAACACAACAGAGAGACAGAGAGAAAGAGGGATAAAGACTGAAGGAGAAAAGTAGGGAGGAGAGAGAGAGAGACATTTCCATGGCAACCAGGTTCTCCCCCAATGAGCTACGGTCTAATCAGAGGAAGCCCTCGGGATTCAGGATGCATCTGAGCCAGTGACTTGACAACATTTTCCCCATTATATTAATGACAACGCATCACTTTGATACGACGGCTACTGACCACCGCTACCTGCAACGCAATTAGACGTCTTCCATTATGTCGGCATGAGAGACATCCTGGTATGATGTCTTTGTTTTCGTTGTTCTGCTGTTGTTACACCAACTGCAACACGTAGGACTGGTCTGAAGTGAAGTGATGACCAGTTCAGGCCTCTCTAAACCACACAAGCATGTTAACTAGCCTCCATTAGTGACAGCCACCTCTGGCCACGTAGGACCCGGTAGGACTACTCCCATCCAAATCCGCGTATATGCTCAGTCATTCTCTAAAGGAATCTGATCACTAGCCTGGAAAAGCTGGGAAAAAATAATTGGTTCAATTTTAAACTAAGAATTCAGACAGATGGATGACCCCGGGTGGCTAAATCTGCTAACCTGCTCCCCACGTATCCACTAATGTATAGGTTCAAGGCTTGGCTGACCCTACTGTCACACCTCTTCTCTTGTCTCGTCTGTGACAACCACACATATACTATAGTAGGGATGTGCATGACTGACCAAAATCATTTTCGAATAGTCTACTGTTCTTAAGACCAAATTTCGAAAATTCGACCGATCGTGCCAAGCTGGGCAGGAAGTCAGTCACAGGAACGGCATAGAGCATCCAGTCAATTTCCAAAATATAACAAATTTCAAAATGAAACACCCTGATTGATGATGGCGTTGGATACCCAGTCTATATATATATATATATATATATATATATATATATATATATATATATATATTTCTCAGTTGTGTCTAAACTTTTACCGTCTATGTGTCTAAACAGAGAGCGAGAGAGACACACACAAGCAGACAGAGAGAGACTGTATGTACATTTTTTGTTTTTATTTCACACTTGCTTTGGCAATAAATAACTTTCAACTCTGACATGAAAATCGAATGTGGAGACTGGCACGACTATTCGAAAATTCAAAAATTCGAACTCATCCCTAAACTATAGCCTCCATTTATCTGATCAAATTAAAGTTGAGGAGTTTATATTAGCTGGTCAGGTCTAGTCGGGTTGAAGTGCTGTGATGGGGGATTAGCTGGTAGTGAATTCTCAGCGCTGGCATGGCTGACTAATTGGCTGGACAGGGAACAACACAGCAGAGCAGAGGGAACAGGGCTAACTGGGACGCTAGTCAAGCACAGCTAGCCCAAGTACGCCCACTCTTCCTCTGCCTCGGTTAACCCCGACATCATCCAACCTGATGTGACTCACTCAGCCAGTTGGAGGTTGCATGATTGGAGTTGCTGACACACACACACACACACACACACACACACACACACACACACACACACACACACACACCAACGTTGTTTCAGTGGTTCGAGAAATGTTGGTTTGCGGTTTCTGAAAGCATATTGGAGGAACATATTTGGTTTGGGGAAAAAAACCAAATACTTTATTATTTAATGTTTCCTGCACCGTGTACGATGGAATCAGGATTCTCATATTGTTGAATTCCCGTCTGTAACCATGACGAGGAAATATGATGATCTTTGTTGATGTCAAAGCAGATGTAACTAGAGAGGCTATCAACTGAGTGTGTTTGAATGCCCACAGTGCCCTGGGCATCAGCCGTAATCCTAGTTATGGTATTCTTTACAATAGGAGAAGGCGGGTCACTGGTTCAAATCCCAGAACCGGCTGGGAACATGAAGGCGGGGAAACAACTACTAACAAAGGTGCCCTTGAGAAAAGCACTTAACCCCCAACTGCTCTAGTGGCTGTGCTCAGCGGCCAACAGTAGAAGGTGTGAATGTGTGGAGCCGTGTGAATCTGAAGCTCGGTGTTGCTGGGAAAAAAAACAAGCATGCTCCGTCGACTTTACCCCAGATACATAAACAATTAAGGGAAAGTATTTGAGTTACGATTTTCTGCTGCCACTAATAAATATCCCTGTTATGCATAGAGAGAAAATTGTGATTTATCTCAGTATCTTCTCCTAGAAACGTACGCTTTACACGACACCGCAAATAAAGCAGATATACACACTCATCCACACAAACGCCACAAAGGCCAGCGCTGATGTCATCAACAGGCCACAATACAATTATCACCAGGGTCTCCGCGGGTCTACACCTCTCTCACCTCTGAGACACAACCCCGCACTGTATGTGTGTGTGTGTGTGTGTGTGTGTGTGTGTGTGTGTGTGTCTACACGTTGATGGACGGTGTTCTCACATGGTGTGTATTTATGTCATACTTCCTGTATCTCCTCTCCATCTCTCTCGGTCATCATCTTGCCATACTTTCTACTGTATTTTTTTTATTATTGTAGCACCTTGTTACCCCTTTGGATACTTGTTAAAAGATTTGTGTGTGTGTGTGTGTGTGTGTGTGTGTGTGTGTGGTCTGCCAACAACACACTCCTCACCTGCTTCTAAACTCTCGTTCTTTCTCTCTCTGAGGTGTCATGTGCTGGCTTCCAACAAAGGCTCTTAGCCTATTTTTATCTTGTCTGAGTTTGTCTCCTACAAATACCAACAACCAAATGGGTCACTGGGGAGTTGGCTTCCTTCCTTCAGAGTTCTCTCTTTGAAATATTGTTTACTCTGTTAGAATATCACAGAAAAACAGCGCTCGGTGCCACAACGGGCTGAGGCAAGACAAAATGTACTGATGCAGTGAACTCCATCCCGTTCTTCACCTTTGTCACATAATAATATACTAATACTAACAATATTTTGCTAATATTTATCATTTTGTGATCTGGTTGTACTGATATCATGCCATGGACATGTGCCTGTTATTGCATCAATCTGATTAGTGAGGCTCATTAAGGAAGTCATTCATCTGATCTTGACCACTACTAGGTGTTAAACATGTTATCTAAGCATAAGTGAACCAATCACAAGAGACCTCTTTGTTTCCAAAGAAACTATAAAGATTGTAGTGAGCTGACTTTCAGAGAGAGAGGGCATAGAGAGACTTTGACTTTCTGTGTGACCTGTGTCTTTCTCTCTCCAATATATCTGCATACAATATATTTTTATACTTCAACCTATCAATGTTTTGTGTTATTTCAAGAGTTCTGAGTGCTTACAGGCAATTTCCACGACACTCCTTCCACTGGGCAGCATATGGTTCTAGGTGTCTGGGTATAAATCTTAATCCCGCATGTTTCTCAGACTGATCAATCGATCAATCAATCAAGCAAACTAACAGACGTGAAGAAGTGCAATAACACACAGAGGAGCTACGAGGGGAAGCTCTGGGTTTGTTGGGGTCATTCAGCTGCAGGGCCGGGCTCCCCTGGAGGCACCGAGTTATCATGTGTCATGAGTGGAGGGCCGATGACATCACTAGTGACACCAGTGTACAGGTGCCTGTGTGTGTGTTTGTGTGCACTTCCCCCCCCCCCCCCCCCCCCCGTGTGGGTCCGGGTTCCTCTTTCTCCGCTGCCATTGTTTAATTGTGTCCCGCGGCGACCGAAGCGTATGGAAGTAGACCCACCTCACCCCCTACAGGTGTACAGCTGGCAACTGTCGTGTCTGCAACCTGAGTCTAGGAATCAGATTCCAGCCTCTCTTTTACGCACATACTCTCTCTCTCGCTCACACACACACATGCACACACACACACACAAACCTCTATCTCACAATGGGCCTAAGAAGCATTGACAGAGAGCCGTATGATTTATATGACACCGGCACCGCATGGGACCAGACTGGAGGGAACCTGCGTCATACTGGTTTGTGACTGACAAAGAGAGGCCAGTCTTTCAGCAGCATCAGCACACTGGAGAAAAGGCCTCTTTGTCCTTCTTTCCACCCTCCTTTGATCCGCTCATCCTCTATCTCTCAATTTCTCATCCACTCATGGCCTCCATCTCTCTCTCTCTCATTATCTCTCTCTCTCTCTCGCCTCCCCCTGCCTCCCCATCCTCTCATCTAGTCTTACCCTCCAGGTTTTCTCCTGCTCTATTATTTAGCAGGGCACTGTGCTGCGTTGTTTATGCAACTTCTTCCCACTGTACCCCGCTAAGAGAGGAGTTCCACTGATGGGAGCTGCAGCCCCGGTGGTCACCTCCATCCAGACTGCAGTGGCCCTTGCGGTCCAATGCTAGATTGGCAAGTCTGGTACCCAAAACAGATACACGCAAAGACTTAAATATTGTATGTGGCATCGACAATTTTGCCTTTTTTTCTCCTTTTATTATATCTGACAGCAGGCATTGCTTTTCACGAGTAAGGAGACGCTTCATGACCCGGGGACTGAGCCTGAAATTTGAAAAATGCATTGTAAAATGTCAAAAATAATACCAAATTTAACTTGTCGCTGTCCATTCCTGAAATATTTACTTTTTGTGGACACAAGTTCTTCGATAATACACGTGCCCCTCTCTCGAACAGAGCCGTAGCCCCGACAGTCACACTTGGTCACACCTGGTCAGCCTGAGAAGATGGAGGGCAATGCGTGTCTGATAAAGGACAACGCGTGTCCTGTAAGCCTGTATGTGTCTGCCCCAGCATCCAACACAGCCCGCATCAAAGCCTAGAGGTAGGTGGGAGAAAGACATATGGAGAGAGAGAGGGAAAAGGAGAGACAAGAGAGATTATAGAGATCATAGAGAGCGCAGAGATGAAATGTGATATCGTGAGGATATAAAAAAAGGGGGGATCCAGAGAAGCAGAGAGAGAGAAAAGGATGAGCCAGAACAGGCTGAAAGGGACTACCGAAAGACAAGCGCACCATTTTGTTTTCCCCCAGAGAGACAGCAGAGACGACTCTCTCTCTCTCTCTCTCTCTCTCTCTCTCTCTCTCTCTCTCTCTCTGGTCATTTGACAAGACGGGCCACTGATAAATGATCAAACAAGCCCAGTCACCCCTCGCACTACAGCAGCTGTGAGGTTGGCACCGACACCGCTGCCTAACAAGGCAAAAATGGATACGGCTGCAGTCACTTGCTAAGGCGACATTACTGCATCAGCAGGTTGCAGAGCTGGTTCGGCACATTTCTGAGCTGCGTCTTACAGGCCCTCGGTACACACTTCATTCTGGAAACGTTTCAGTTTAGGAGGATTTCACAACTTTCCGGTGACTGTGCACTTTTACAAACTCAGGAAAGCAGAGATCGCTAACCATCAGAAGGCTCATCCTGTTAGCTTTGATGAACAATAGCAACATTATTAGTATGGCAGTTCAATTTCACCCCCATTCGCTGTATACATCTCAAGTTACAAGCCTTCGGTAGTTTTTCAAAATAAATGTCCCCCACATGTGCCATTTTCTTGATTCAATGTAAAATATTAGGCATAGACAGTCCAAAACACCTTCTGGTTTTCTGTCTTTATGGGGGGCGCCATGGGGGCTCTGATGAATTATCAAATAAGCACACAGCCACACTGGACGGTAGCTACAAAACAAGGTAGAATTTATACATTTGCGGTGCCTTAAAATTCCCCCAGTGCAGCGAGGCAGACGGTGTGTAATTCTTTAAGAGAAGTGCTGTGCCATGATGCAGCAAAATCTATCACGCGCAGAGCCGTTTAAATGACTGTGACTGTGCAAGTGTTGCATGCTCTGTAGCCTCTGAGCGTTAATGAGCCATAAAGATAAAAGTGGCGCCAGATTAACGAGCCAAACGGCTAAAACAGAGCCACGGGAATGGTGGCGGGCAAGACAATCAACGCTCCTCGCTAATATCCGCACAACTCCAGCGGCACCGCGACGCCGAGCCGGGTTGTCTCACTTAAAGCAGAGTGAACGTCCACAAATGAAAAGAGCATGGACGCTTTTAGTGGGGACTAAGAAGACGTTTTGACACTAGACCTTATTTTCATATCACTAAAAAACTCTGGTCATGTGTACACCACTTTGAATTGCTGTCGGTGACTAGCTTTAGAGGTGGCGCCAGATTAAACTGTATTAAATAACCATATAACTGTTGTACCAAAGTCTGTAGGCTAAACACAATTTGTGCAACTGACAGGGGCACTCTCTCTCTCACTCTCTCTCACTCTCTCTCACTGCCATCTAGCTGCATTGCCTTGGGGACTAAAGGGAATAAGGACCGTAGTTTTAAAATGGCTCCATTTCTTTAACCACTCTCTCCGTTGTGGGGGCGTCTGATTGGATTAGCTACACCTGGACCTCTGAAAGGCTGCCTTTTTACAAGGCCAAAAAGGCAAGGTCCAGAAGCACTCCATTAGATTCATCACGAACAAATGTAATGGACAGGCTTTTTAAAAGGGCATCACAGAACAGCCATAATATCAGGCCGGAGAGTAAATCACCAGGAAACTTCACCTGGGCTACAAGGAAAGCAAATTCAATGTTTGTGTCAATTCTATCGTGAGAAAACAAGCTAGCGTTTTGCCTTGAAATCATAAAAACTAGAGAATATAAAGTTGAGAAAAACACACTCAAGTGGCTAAATGGGGAGAGCAGCTCAGATTGAACATAACATCAACGCTGCAAGGGTTAAACATTCAATTGGCAGAGGTGACAGTGTGATTTTAAAACAATACCTGAGAGACCAATATTAAAACACTTGATCTATCTGTGGACATGGCTGCCACGTAGTACAGTTCACCACATGAGTCATTGCTACTGCAGTTGGCTGGCGGACTTCAAAGTGCTCCAATATTTAATAGGAAATCAGACAAAACTCAAATTTGTTCTTGGACCTTTCCACGTTGGGGTTTGGAGCATAAGGAATCTGGGCACAGAAGGTCTCCCTGGCTGCCGCCTTCACTACATCCTACTGAAACGCTGTCGAGTGTGAATATGTTTGCACCCACCGAGACTGAAAAATACACAGGCTAAATGTCCGACTCTGCTCCGATGCCCTGAGCCGGCCGAGTGGTTTTTGATGACAGCTCAAGTTAGAGAGAGAGAGAGAGAGAGAGAGAGAGAGAGAGAGAGAGAGAGAGAGAGAGAGAGAGAGAGAGAGAGAGAGAGAGAGAGAGAGAGAGAGAGAGGAAGGAGGATAGTGCAGAAAGCCCCTTTTGGGACTCATTTAGGTGATAAAATGACAACACCACACTCGTCTGTAATTAAAAGCTCATCTCTTTTGTTCCCCTGGTGGCAGGAAGTGGATTGCTTCCTCCGCTGGTCAAGATGATTTACCCGAAACATTACAGCGTAGCTAATGTTTCCAGCTATTTATAGCGGATACGAGGAAGTCTTTTCTTCCCGTTACATCAGCCTCGCTACCAATTTAGTCCTGTTCCTTTTCAGATGAATTCTTCTGAGGTTTCTAAGTTGCCGTCTACCGGTTGTCTTCTGTCTGACGTGACATTTGCTCGCGATAAAACTTATTGAAGACGAAGGCTTTTTTACTGAAGCCGACAGCCACATTGTCACCATCCTAATTGTTGTGTTGTAGTTGTCAGCATCATCATCCTCAGCATCATCATCCTCAGTATCATCGCCCTCTTCGTTTGCCCTCAAAATAATAATTGTCATTATTACCATCACCGCCGTTAATGCCGATCAGAGTCACTGGCATTTATCATCTGCGTCCTTTGCCAGTTCCATCACGCTCACAGTCACAGTCACTGAATGTTGATGAGCAAGAGGTGTGAGAGGAGTCTGTGTGACGAGTGTGTGAGTACATGCGCACATGTATGATAAGCGTGTGTGTGTGTGTGTGTGTGTGTGTGTGTGTGTGTGTGTGTGCCAGTGGGGTCTGTTGTTTTTTTTGCTCATCACATTCTACCAGCACTCCTCATCAGGAGTGCTGCAAGGAACGTTGGCAGATGGCGACTGTTGGCAGGAGCCCTGTCCCCATATGCAGCCTGGCAGCAGGCGCACCAGCGCAGACGCCCACAGACGAGCGCTTCGGGTCCAAAGACACTTGACCGAGGGTGCTGGCGGACTGGCCGGTCCAAAGACACTATGCTGCCTTAACCTTTTGCTTCTGTACGATCATATAAACACATGCACACAACACACACACACACACGCCGAGATTCGGACCTGGCCAAGATGTAAGAGAATAGATTTGGGCCGGGTGTGACTGTTCTAGGCCAGTGCTTCTCAAGCTGTGGATCCCCAGGGGTCTGTGTGGGGGGGATCCAACAAATTGAGGAATAATTTAATTTCACTATAATTTAATCCACTAGAAACGATCCCAATTATAGAATGGATCAGAATGGCTTTTCTAATCACAGGATACACCCCCACCACTATTATCTCCCCATATATGTTATCAAATGGGGATCCCTGGTCTAATGTGGATCTATTGGGGGGGGGGGGGGGGGGGGGTCTATGACATGAACATGTTTGAGAATCCCTGTTCCAGGCCGTGGATCACGTGGATCCACCAGACTGCAGTGAACACAGTTACAATTAGACATTTTCATCTCTGGGACATCCTGGACTGGACCAGGTGCATGAGGATGGCAGCTCTCTAGTCTGATGGCACTGCTCTATACATTACCAACACCAACACAGTTGAAACACTGAGCACTGTACTGAGACATGCAGGACTGAATCTTGTACCTTTTCACCTGCTCCAATTAACAAGGCTGTTCTTCAGGAAGTGAACGCACCGAGCGGACGTGCACTGGGAGACTTCACCGAACAAAATAAAACGGTTATCAGGTTTTTTCCTTTTGTAGAACCGTCACAAGACACCATTCATCCAGGGGGAAGATATGGGAGAAGAAGTAAAGATTCATGAAATTTGACTAGCCAATGTTGATGTTTCTGCTCAGTCAATCAGTTTGTTGCTCCGGCAACAGTAACTAGAGACGTGTTGTTTGGACGGGATGAACAGGGGCCAAACTACCAGGAGCCAATTCAATTTCCTCCCATGGCCAGAAGATTGAACAAGGGGGGGGGGGGGGGGGATTACTATTTGAGTAGTGTGTGTGTGTGCGTGTGCGTGTGCATGTGTACATAGAAAACTAATGACTTTGCCGAGTGTGAGAGTTTACTGCGGTTAGTGTAATCCCAATTAATTTCCAATTAGCTCAGTGAATTTGTATTAGCCAAGTTGTAAATTAATTTTCTTCCTGAGTGGGAAAACACCTGACTGGCACGTTGTTGTTTGTTTACTCGGTGTGTGTTTGTGTGACATCTATGCTGCATGAATTATAGATGGAACTGTTCAAGTAAAACATCCGCCTGCTTCGCCCCGGCTGTCCCCGTTCTTCCTTTGTTGACGTGCTCTTGCCTTGGGAAGCCAGTCCCTTTCCACTTTTGACCTACTTTGTCTTATTCAGTTCTTCTGGAGTGACAATGCACTAAAAAAAAATGGGTGTGTCGTTTTAACACAGATGCGAGTGACCTTAAGGAAAACACACATCTTGTGTAACTTCATGACAAAAAAAGAAGAAGTGTTAAATTCGTTGTTAATTCACGGGTTTAGAGATATTGAAGGTTAAACATCCTCACCATGCTAACTCTGAGATGGACTGAGCTTAATGGTGGTGTGGATGTGTTATTGGCTCTTAAACTGGAGGAGTATTGTGTCATATTGGACGGGTTTGATCAACGACATGAGCTACGAGGGTCAAAATTAAGGAGAACTGTTCATCATGAAAATCAAAAGTCGGTATTGTCTGTTTTGTGAGCAGGACGTCGGGAGAGATTGTGACTGACAACCTGTTATCACAACACAATACCCCCCCCCCCCAAACCATCTCTACCCCATCAACCCCCCCTCAACTCCACCCCCCCAACCCCCCCAGCTCAACCCCACTGTTCCTGCTCCTTACGTTACCATGGAAACCGAGCAGCAGTCGCTCCGTGGACGGAATTAAAAAAAAAAAAAAAACAGTCCCACCCTGGCATTTCACCATCTAACAGGTGTCTGCACACACACACACACACACACACACACACACACGTCCACACTGCCCAGACAAGCACACGCCTCTCATCCCTCACACACACACACACACACACACACACACACACACACACACACACACACGTTCGGTGATAAGGTGAAGGTGACAAGCGACAATGAACGGGGTGGAAACCATCAATCACCCTCACCTTCGCCCCGCCACTGCCAGGCTCCTTGGTAACCACACGTTCTCTACATGGCCTGCTTGCAAGTTGCCTGTCACACTGGCAGATGGGGAGGAGTGATGGAGGGGGGGAGGGGGGGGAGACAGAAAATGGATGTCTCTCGGGAGATGTTATTATTTAATCAGATGTGTAATCATCCTGGCTCAAAGTAAATTCTGTCCAAAACCAGATGCCACATGTTACTAATATGGCAATTACAGTATTTACCGTAATTTGCAGTATCTTCCTGCAACTCAAGATCACACAACCAAGAATCAAAACCTAGAGCTGCTCCGATGACAATAACCCCAAACGTTTCAGACGTAGGTTCTGTATCTACATGGCTAAGAAACAAGAAGCTTTTGTCCTTTAAAACCCCAGGAAACTTGGCTTGAAATAGTAAAAATTAATATATGATATCAACGTTTAGTGTCTAATTAAGCATCCACAAAAATCTGAGTGAAAATAAACGTTCGGAAATATTAGAAAACCTCGTTCAGATGAGTGGGGCGGTTCAGAACAGTGGGGTTGAATTGGTCGTGGTGTTTTCTGTGATTTATGACGCAGAGAATTCTTTCATCCAATCATTAAACAATGCACGTCAGTTGTCCCGCCCCCAACAGGTGCAACAGCTTGACATGTTTGACATGGGCAGAGCTATCCATCGTGTCAGGATGTCAATCAAATCCTGATCTGACACGCCTACACAGTCCTGAGAAATGTCTAACAGCTAAATTATGTTTTTGAACGAGGTTTTCTAAGATTTCTGAACGTTTATTTTCACTCAGATTTTTGTGGATTCTTGTGATTGATAATGAATGTGCGTGGTGCTTTCACTAATGGGGAGGGTGTGTATGTATGCCTCATTACCAATATACACACACACACTACAAACAATGTGTGCAAAGACATTGATGGATAGACAGATGAATGAGTAAACATTGTCAGGGCACATGGCTTACACGGACACACACACACACACACACACACACACACACACACACACACACACACACACACACACACACACACACGTTCTATTAGGACTTAACTGCTTCAAGTGAAATTACATGACACCCCGACCATGCAAGCGCGACACCGCAGAGAGCATCAATTTAGGATGTGACCAGAATGGTAAAGCACATCTGCTGACTGCGTCATCACTCACACACACACACACACACACACACACACAGACAACCACAAACACACACACACACACACTCAGACAAGGAATTAGAGCACATCACGGGCACACATACGGCGTGCCACGGTAGTAGTATGGCAGGCACCAATCATTAAAGCAAATATGTGGTAACAAGGCCGAGAAGCGTGTGTGTGTGTGTGGGAGCGTGCGTGTGTCTGCGTGTCTCTATATATAGCTGTAGCCGCATGCTCACCTCTCCTGCTGTTAATACCCCCCTGAATATATCAACCAAACACACACAGAGAGAGAGAGAGAGAGAGAGAGAGAGAGAGAGAGAGAGAGAGAGAGAGAGAGAGAGAGAGAGAGAGAGAGAGAGAGAGAGAGAGAGAGAGAGAGAGAGAGAGAGAGAGAGAGAGAGTCCCTGCTGTCGCTACACAGTATCCTCTGGAGTCCAACTTTCTCAAACAACCCAAAAACACACAGAAGTGGGCCAGACAGAGAGAGAGAGGAGGGGCGAGGGAATACATTAGAAAAGCGGTTATCATAGATGAATAATGGGCCTTGGATGTGTGTGTGTGTAATTTATGTAACTGGTGCTACATTCAGCGCAGATTTAGAGAGCAATTGATGTAATAGCAGGGCAGCAGACGATTCTCTCTCTCTCTCTGTCTCTCTCTCTCTCACACATACACACACACACACACACACACACACACACACACAGCTCATCCATGTTATAACCAGGTTTCCAGAATAACATGATTTCATTTCATTAAGTTAACAGGATACTTCGGCAATAACCGACAGCTGTGCGTTATGTGTTTATTATCAATTCAGCTTAAACACACACACACACACACACACACACACACACACACACACACACACACACACACACACACACACACACACACACACACACACACACACACACACACACACACACACACACACACACACACACTCTTTATGGTTTTAGCAGTGACATAATATGGATACATAGATTGATTGTGATGGCCCATATGGCGGATATGAGGATCAAGTCACAGCAATTGAATCATCCTACAGCGTATCAAAATAAACTGTAGCTGTGATCTATGAGTGTGTGTGACCAGATCTGGATCAGACTCGACCCTGTGACGTCGTACCAGCGTACAGCCTGCTTCCAGTTCATTCTCTATACATGTGATGTCACCGATTGGGAGGGGAGACGAGCTCCCTTTTCTGGGACGAATGCTCACTAACATTGCACCGAGCCAGAAGAAGACAGAAGAAAGGAAAAAGGCATCAAGGGGCTTTCACATGATCCGCGCAAAAAATGTTAGTCAGATCGTGGTTTGATTTAAGCGTCATGTTGTATAACTCGGGATGCTCCGATACACAGAAAACAAGTTTCTCCTCCATTCATTTTTTGAATTTCGTGGCTATGATATCAAACTGTGCTGTGGTTGCGTCGCAGAGGTCAGCGTCGCGAAGGTCAAAGTTGAATATAGTTGAACTTTGAGCTTAATGCAGTCCTTGGTATAGGAGTACATTCGAAGATGCCAGAAATAAGACTTTGCAGACTTTGCAGAAATGGTTTGCAGTAGTGCAGTAACCTTCTGTTGGATGAAACGCAAAAATGTTTAACAAGTGAGAAAAACATTTTTAAAAAGAAACTGGCCAGGTGTCTTTTCCAACGTCAGTTACACAGATCTTAGAATATCGTGTTTTGCTAAAGGTATTGTAGCTCATTTGGACTTGGATCTGCATCCTCATGGAAAACAAGACAATTCCAACATCACGCACATCACCGCCATACCCACCAGGGAGATTTAAAGTACACAGGATACTTGTCGAGTAACCTTTTGATCATTTCACTGACATTTTTATTTGAGCGCAATAACTGTACATAATGCTAATAAAATGTATTACATTCACTATTTACTGTTTTCTGCTGAATTAGACAGAACAAAACTATCAAGGGACAATAAATAATATTCAGAGCAATAATTCTTCTGGCATATTACGTCATTTTATGCAATTTCCTTGTACTACTCAATCACATTTAACTTTTCAAGAAAACTATTAGTGACTAGATGCCCTGCTGCCTTTTTTCTTGATATCGGAACAAAAAACATCTTTCTAATTTCTTCAATTACAATTATTGCTTTTTCTTTTATTGATCGGCCTAATCCACAAGACAAGCACACATAATATCACTTGAGCCAAAACCAAAATGAGCCAATACAAAAAGGTATACGAGCAGCCATGTAACTGTAAAACAACATTTAGCTTGAGCTCGAGGCACAAAGAAAAGCAGGAAATACAAAAGGCACCACCCGGCTAGAGCCAATCCTACATCCCTCCATTGATTTCAATTAAGATAACGGTTACTAGGCGACATGCACAGCATTAAATCAATGGACCGGTCAAGCAAATGCAACACGGCGATGGATTGGGGTGAAATGAGGCAGACCGTTTGTAGTCGAGAGGACTGGAGGTGGAGATGGAAGAAGAGAGAGGTGGAACTAGGAATCTCTCTCTTTCTCTAAGGACCAGCAGGCGTCACGGGTACAGTATATGTGTAACCGTTTCCTATTCAAACCCATCTAACAGTCAGATCAGTCAGATCACCCTCGTGTGAGGAGGGACACCGTTCTCATATGTGGGACTGCTGCTTGCTTCCCTCTCTAGAGTCTTTCTCCTTGTTGCAACAGAGGCAAAAAAAAAAAGAGTTGTTTGTTGCCTTTTGGTGTGCGTCTGTTTTGTCTCTCCGCTTTATTTTGTATCGATGCGTCTGCCTATCTGCGCGTGATGTGTGTGTGCGTGTTTGTGTGCGTGCGCTAGCAATTAGAGACGTCTTTGTGAAGAAGTGTGAATAATGGATGCATCCTGCATCGGAGAGGAAAGTAAAGGCCCGTGTTTGCTTTGAATTAGTGATGTCTACACCGCATGCTCCACTCCCCAGCCTCTGACACATCAATGGCAGAGGAATAAGAGAGAAAATATTGGGGTGAGAAGAAGAAAAAAAAAAAAAAAAAAAAAAGGGAGGAAAGTGCCTAACAAGAACAGACAGGAGCAGAGGAGGAGTGTTGGATGGAATAAGTAGGAAGGAGAGGAAAAGAAGAGGGAAAGATTCAATTATGCCAGGCGGTTTGCGGGAGAGCAAAACACTCAGGGCACACGCCAAAACGCCCGCCAGGGAGAAGGTCTGGAGCGCTGACTGAGTGGACACACACACACACACACACACACACACACACACACACACACACACACACACACACACACACACACACACACACACACACACACACACACACACACACACACACACACACACACACACACACACACACACAGTGACACATTAATAGCAGCTTGTTAAAAACAGTTTCCAATTGTGTTGCAAAGTGCTTTACCAACATCTGAATGGTACCGTCAAAGCTGACAAGAGGAATAATAAAAATGCCAGAAAGGAATTAAAACCCGTCTGTGTTTTATACTTTATTACGTTTTAAAGGATGATTTTTTTTCCCAGCCTGACTCTGGCTCATACGAGGTTAAAAGATCTGAGAGAGATCCAGACCCAGAAGAGCCTCAAAAGTAAATCAGCAAAGACGAACCTGCAACTAACCAGACCAGACAATTTAGAGACGCTCAAACAGGAGTGGTGGTGTAATCCCTCTTGACGCGCATTTAGATCTTCGTCAATACCCTGGCAGCCAGAGGGTCTGCGTAACCCGCCGGGTCTCGGTTTGTCGATACTCGGCACGAGAGGTGGAGCCGAATGAAAATGAAGCTTTCCATTGGGGTTCATACACGGAGACACCTTTTCCACTCGCCGATGAATTCACTGAGAAATGAACAGAGCTCATAGGGAGAGAGAAAGAAAGTGGAAAGACAAAGAGAGAGAGAGAGAGATGCTTCAGTGGAAACAAAAACATGGCGTGCTGCCACAGACGCTGCTGCTCTCTAATCTATCTGTTGTTCTTCTTGGTCTCCAACCTTGAGGGGAGCATGAGTGACAGATCCAAGGATCGTGACGGCAGCGTTCGCAACACAAAGCTGGTGTATTGTTGTATACGCGCACAGTTTAAGACGGTAGATTGGTGTTTTCGTTTGCCCAGGTCTTGTACATGCATGCCGTTGTCGTGTTATGTCTTCAGAACACAGATTTCTTGAGTCTGTGCAGCTTTGCGCTCCGTTTGAAAAGGGCAACCAAAAAGTTCCTCCGTGCAATTCTTCTTTCTGTTTAAATGTGTTGGCATTTTGTTGACATTTCAGTCAAAGGCTTCGCGAAGGCACTCT
Organism: Hoplostethus mediterraneus; assembly: GCA_034670385.1. NCBI lineage: Eukaryota > Metazoa > Chordata > Actinopteri > Trachichthyiformes > Trachichthyidae > Hoplostethus > Hoplostethus mediterraneus. Next base: position 813,668 of record JAXDDW010000008.1, read on the forward strand.
ATGTATCATTAGTTTTTGGAGCGGTGTTTCTTAATCTATGGCTTGTAGCTGTCACAGACGGCCTGTTTGTGGTGACAAGGGTACAAGGTGCAGTGGGGCCTTAACTCGATACCTTTACTGTCGAAACAAAAACATGTAGCCTCACAGAAAAGCAATATTGTAAACGAGATTGTGTTCTTAATTGAATGAAGGTTTGGTGAATAAAGAAATTGAAACGCCTGCCTTTTGCTGTCACATTCCCTGCAACTTTCAGGTTTCTCTGAAGACCCCCTGTGCTTTTTCCCTCCATACTGAACGGCGAAGTGGCGTGGCGTTCAGGCGCTTCAGTTCGGTGCCCGTGATGGACGTGTGTGTTTTCAGCGCCGCGGGTGGACGCCTGGCGTATGAGAAGTGACTGAAACCCACTAGACTTTTGCAGATTGACATGTCATCCAATTGTGAAACCCCACAGGAGATGAAACTCCTATGGAGAGTAGAAACAGGGAGGCTTTCTTTCTTCCGTCTTCCATGGATTTAAAGCCGTTTGATTCCAGGCACTATGGACAAGGACACGTCGGTGTGTGTGTGTGTGTGTGTGTGTGTGTGTGTGATCTGCACATGCAAGTGAGAGTGTGTGTGTGTTAATTTCCCTTCTCCTCTGCTTTGAATGTGTAGTTTGATCAATGCTTCATGGCCAGACTAACTCTACTGTGGGCCTCACTTATGCGACTGACCTTCAAATGCCAGGCTTATTGGCTTGGAGCTCGGTGCCTCCAGCCAGATGCACTGAGCTAAGAGTACAAGGGAGAATAACCGGAAAGGTTACATGTAAGGGGGGGGAGAGAGAGAGAGAAAGAGAGAGAGAGAGAGAGAGAGACCCTTGGAACACTACTAATTGCTGGGGGACGCAAACAAAGAGTAAAAAGAGATAAAGACTTCCACTTTTCACAGATCCAATTTTCTTGTTTTTTTTTTTTGGACTGTCTGCATTCATTTTTTTAAAAGTATCACATATCTGATATCAGTTTGAGCAGACCTCCGCCCTGAAATGACCCGCAAACTGCAAAACGAACAACAACAAAAGACCTCATGCCTGGACAGTTGTAACCGGTGAGCAGCCAAGGTTCACTGCAATTTCTCTTGTAATTGTTTCAACGTTGGAAAATATCAAACGTTTACAGTCTGACAGTCTCAGTCTTTCTCCATTTATTTAACATCTGAAGAAAATAAAAAATGGCCCTGATGACACAAATATGGCGAGAGGAGAGGTGTAGAGACGCTGACAAGGAAGGTTTAGAGTGAGAGAAATAATGTGTGTGTGTGTGTGTGTGTGTGTGCATGTGCATGTGTGAAGAAACACTGCTGGCTTTTGTAGGCCACGGGTTATGAAATATAGACGTGGTTATTTAAGCCGTTTGTCATGCCAATTAAAGCAGCCACTCAAGCTAATTGATCAAACTAAATTAGCTTCCTGGTGTGTGTGTGTGTGTGTGTGTGTGTGTGTGTGTGTGTGTGTGTAAAAAAAAAACAACATTCCAGAGTGCACTGCCCCGTCTGGAATGTTTTCCTCATTAGCCCGTCTATGAAGGGCTATATATTTTCCTTATTAACTCCGATCTGTGCATGCTTTGGTGTGCATGCCTGCAAATTGGTTTGCGTCAGTGTGTGAACGTCTGCTTGCGTGTGTTTGCACGTGTGTGTGTGAGTCAGGGTTAACTGCACGTGTGTGTGCGTGTATGTTTCCACAGACGGAGTCCACTGGCCTCCTGGAAGGTTTTTTTCCTGTATAAAAAGGACGACGCACCAACATCTCCAGTACACAGCTCTGTCCGGTCACATGCTAACGCTTTAGCATACAGTATGTGAAGTGACTACAGGATGAGGATAAATCATTTGTGATCCAAAGTTGGTATTAGTCTTTATTCTACAGCCTGCTCCATGCTAACACTCCATGCTAAAAGTGTGAAACTGGCAGAAGACTTTGAGTATAATGGGTTTTGTTTACACTGGGAAACTTTTTTTGCTGTTGATTCCTAATTCCTAATTTGCTTCAGAGGTTAGGAATCAACAGCAAAAAAAATTCCCAGTGTGAACAAAACACGTCACGCTCAAAGTCTTCTGCCGTTTTCCCACTTTTGATACTGAAGTGTTCGCATGGTTAGATTCTGGTGTCTCACAACGTAACGCTAAGTAACATGCCACCCTCCCAAAACGTTGCTCTATTCCTTTAATGCTGTAATCAAAACTTTATTCATACTTTTATTTCTCCTTTCGCTACCAAATATGGTAGACATGTTGATATTCTCCATTGAGTATGTTTACACAACTTTTTTAATTCCTTTTTTTTCTTGGCGTGTCCCGTACCAGCCTAATGGCCGCTCAGCCCGTTCCTGCCATTCCCAATCATGTGCGTAAGGCAGCGGGGCCATTCAGGAAGTCAGTCTATGAACAGGCCTCTCACAGTCGGCGTGTGTCTATAAATCCATGTGACATTAACTAAACAAGCACTGCTGGAGACGAGGGCTAATGAACAGAGATGGGCTGTGAGGGCATGCCGAGCTATAATCACGGGAGGAACATGACGGAAGGAGGGAAAGAGGGAGAGAGAGAGAGAGAGGAGGAGGAAGGTGGAAAAAAGAAAGAAAGAAAGAAAGAGGAATAGACCGTTTTAAGACTTTACTTTAAACCGCTTGGAGCACCAGAAAGTGGGCGCAACACAACGGGACATTACGAGTGTGAGAAAGTTTTGACCATTTGAAACGTTGGTGACAAATGATTTGACACTATGTGGATGGTTCTCATGTGTGAACCCCACCCAACACACACACATGAGGTCAGCCTGTTAGCATCTGTCAGAAAAGCATTTGGCATCTGAAAGGTGAGAGAGGACAAAAACCATGAGGCTCTTTAGCTAGACAGAACATGGTCTCTTTCCCTGACTGAAACACACACAAACACACACACACACACACACACACAGATGCCCATAGGGACACAGACACACACAGCAGAGGGTGGGGTAATGTGAAGTGGGACACTTGGAAAATTGTGAGTGGCCATGGGTGATATGACACAGTCAACAGACTCCTGGCTCGCTTCGAGGCCCGGTGTCAGTCACTGGGTGAATCTGTCTGCATAGGGGTGAGTGAGGGAGACAGGGGGGAGGGAGAGGGGGAGGGAGAGAGAGAGAGAGAGAGAGAGAGAGAGAGAGAGAGAGAGAGAGAGAGAGAGAGAGAGAGAGAGAGAGAGAGAGAGAGAGAGAGAGAGAGAGAGAGAGAGAGAGAGAGAGAGAGAGAGAGAGAGAGAGAGAGAGAGACAGAGTGTTTTGAATGTGAGTTTGGTGCCAAGGTCTCAATGCCAACAACCCAGCGTGGATAAACACTGGCCACCTGGCACTCTGTGACCCTCCACCATCACACACACACACACACACACACACACACACACACACACACACACACACAATAATAGACCATTGACAAAGGAAACAAATAAAAATAGTTGCACTGGATAACAAATACGCTGGGCTCTGAAAGCAGAGTGGGTGTTCGGTTTCACAGGTTTCATATCCAAATAGATACTGAGAAGCAATTTCCTCTGGCAGTGAGCTGGGGGCATCAGTGGGGCTTGGGGGGGGGTGGTGGATGAAAAGTGTTTGAGCTCGAGTAATTATTTGTATACCGGGGGCAACAGACCTGCCTTGCCCATGGTTACATACTAAGTACATTTCTAGCACAATCCAGTTGTTAACCTGCTCAAGATCAGGGAGAGAAAACTACTAGTTTCCCTGCAGGAACCAACACACACAACAATACTGGAAGACTAACTAAGAGGACATCATCCATCCGTCCATCTTTCTCTGTTGAAATCAACATTTTCAGATCATACATCCTGCCTTCTCGTCTTTTTCCACACACACACACACACACACACACACACACACACACACACAGCATTATAAAAAACCAGACTAAACCCAGTGTTCTCAAATCCTTTTAAGCCCGCACCCAAACACTAAACCACTCAAACTCTCTTAATACAGGTCGTGTTTTATTCATTTCAGAGGAGGCCGTCCACCGTGGCACAGCACATGCACATGCACGTGCACACACACACACACACACAGCATCTCAGAAAGAAGTGTGTGGGTGGTGGTCTCCCCATAGGCCTGCTGTGAGAATGAGTCAAAGAGACAAGAGACATGCCAACACCCGCATGCATGCCAAGCCCCACATACACACACACACATACACACACAAACACACACACAGATGTACATACACACACCAAGGCACGCGCATGGCTGCTAAAATATACAGACACATTCCTACACACACACACACACACACACACACACACACACACACACACACACACACACACACACACACACACACACACACACACACACACACACACACACACACACACACACACACACACACACACACACACACACACACCCCTCTGGTGTAGACAAAGAAAGACTGATGGGCAGCATGGATCAAGGAACGATGATTACGACAACAACAACACTGACCGTCAGCAGCAGGTGGAGAACGATGATGATGATGATGATGATGAGTGACAGCAGAGTGGGTATTAATATGTAACACAGGACTGGGTGGGTTTGAGTCAGACAGTGAACAGACATTGTTTACCTAGCACATTTAAAATCCCCTCACTAACATTTCTTGGATACGAGGTAAAAGGTAAAAGTATTTACCTTTATCAAAAGTATCTGTAATCAGATTACTGCACCGGTACGTGTAATGAGTTAATCCCTAACACTGTGTGACTTGCAGTTTTACAGTATGAAGACCGCTGAAAAACCGAGCCATCACACTCACGCAATTTTCTACCTGTTGAATTGAAGGTTCCCCAAGCGTGTTGATGTGTCTGTCTACTTATTCCTCACACTGGGCGCTTCAGCCAACAGACTGTTTTTCATGTGGCCGACAGTCTGAACCATCACTCACTTTTTGTCTCAACAAATTCTGGTGGAGAATAAGATGAGTAAACCAGACTCAAATAAACGCTTCACTTTTCAGGACTTCCCTGTGCTGGAGGACATGGGAGATGCACTGTGTGTGTGTGTGTGTGTGTGTGTGTGTGTGGAAAGGGAAATTGTAAAAAGTGTAGACTATGCATTTGTGCTCTGCCTGACATAATCAAATATGATTTCATGTAAAACATGATTCAATTCATACATTGTTACTGTTGAAAACCATTTGAGTCATTGTTATTGATAAGTGCCCGGTGTCTAGTGGTTACCAGGCCGATTATTTCACCTCGCATCAGCTTTGTGTCGCAAAGTGAACACTCCTTTGGGTCATTAAGTCTGTGTAATGCAAAAATGTTCTCTTTTTATTTTCTCTCTCTCCAATCACGCTTAGCTGAAATAACTTCCTAGTACCTTCAGCTACAATAACTCCAGTCTGGCGATTTCGGCTCGTCTGTGCTCATTCGATTACAGGAATCACAATGCCGTTCTGCATCGCCACACATTCCTGCCAACCGGAGAAAAGAAAAACAGGATGCTGCCACAATTCTCTTTCAGCCAGCCTGACATGCAGTAATCAAATAGAGAGTAATCACTACTTCTTGCTCGTGGCAGCCAGCAGGGGAAAAGGCAGAGAGGAAATGTACTGTTATGCTCTGCTCCGTTCGGCTCGGCACAAATGGCGCTTTAGAAGCTCTTGTTATTGGGTTTAATGATTGCTTGTGCACGACTGAATGGGCTGAAAAGAATATACAGCTTGTACTTCACACACACAGAGGAGGGCGGGCACACACACACACACACACACACACTCATAAAGTGTGTGTGTGTGTAAGTTAACGACACACAGCTGTATTCCCTCCAAGTATGAAGTTATGCACGCACCAAAATGTGTGTGCATCTCAGAAACACACACACACACACACACACACACACACACACACACACACGCATGCATGCATGCAGATGCACACACACGTGAGTAATAGGTTTCCCGGCGGTTCACAGTTCACTTAGTTCCTCTTAAGAAGTATGACTGCGTGCATAGTTCCTCCACCTGGCACACAACCTCCTTTTCCCTCACTGTGAACTGAGATGGTGACTAATTGCTGTCGCTCTTTGTCTCTCCCTCATTCTAGCAGGGAATGGTGTGTGTGTGTGTGTGTGTGTGTGTGTGTGTGTGTGTGTGTCCAGAGATGACAGAGTAACACAGGAAGAGAATCAGGCCGGCTATTACTTACTCCCTTATTTAATAATGGCCGGAGCCAAGGCCATATCTAACTACCACCGAGGGAGATCCATTATAAATTGGCGGCGTCCTGCCGAAACACAAATTGTACCTTGGCAACGAATTGAGAAAAACGATCCAATTCCTAGTGTCATTTTCTGACATTTTCTGATGCATTAGCAATGATTTGGGCTTGATCGTGTGGGGGAGAATGTCAGATGGAAATTATACTTTAAACAATGGCAAAAAAAGGTTGAGCTACACAGCCTCCTCTGCAGCAGCACCCCACATTTGATGTAAACCACCATGGAGAGGCCATTACAAATGTCACATTATCATTGGGGGGGCTAGAAGGTGAGGGGGTGAATGAAGAAGGAGGGGAGGAGAAGGAGGAAATAGCGGGGTGGAGGGGGGAAGCATGGAATATAATGAAGACAAATGGCTGTCCCGAGGTTCCTGAGTGCCGGCTCTGAAAGACACATGTTTTACAGCGACCCCAGGAAGAGCCTGCAGCGCTACACAGGCAGCAAAGGATGATTTATACAATCACACGAGCCACGATGAATGTACACATGAGAGATGAGAGACACGCCTACTGATTACTGGCCAAATATCTATGAATCTAAAAAAAAAAATGCAAGAAATGTAAGAAAAAGTAAGAAATAAAAATGTAAGAAATAAACTGAGGTGACCTTATGTTCACTTGCAAAACGCTGTTACCCAGTTGAAACCCCAAAACCTCTAGAGAATAAAAGCGTTTTTTTAATTTAATTTGTGCACGCACACATGCAGTGTGTTTGTCTCTCTGTCTCACTCATTCCCTCCATGTTCGGTTCTTTCTCTTATGGCTTTAACTGATGGCACCGACAATGGCTTGGTGTTTTTTCTACAGCTGGTTTATTTGGTTTATTTGGTTCCAACATTTGAGGCGAAACAAATACAAGGCAGTAAAAAGAAACAAAAATACACACGTGTGCAGAAAATGTTGCACCGCTCACAAAGACACGGCCATCAAACTGGAGATAAGGCTAAACTTCGCTACTGAAACGCTGATGTTTGGATTTCCACCCAGCAGCAGCAGCAGCAAGATAACCTCAAGTTAACCGTCTAACCTGTTCATCCCTAATGAAGGTTGCACGTCAGAACACGAGTTCCCCTTTTGTTTTTTTTTGCATCCTCATTGCGTTCTATACATTTTCAGTGAGCAAAAGGGGAATTTCGAGGCATTGCTGCTTTGCTAGACAATATACAGCGGGGCACGACAGGATGTGCAACAAAAGTGGTGAGTGTGATTCAAAGTGACAGCAGTGCCAGAGCGTGGTATGTTCCTTACAGTAGCTTGCAGAGCCACTAGGACAGCCCAGGGTAGAAAGATCATCGCTCCTCATGAGCCGCCATGTTAACATCCCCTAGCATGGATGCAAACTTACTGACTGCCTGACGTCTTTAAGCAGCTTACACAGCCTGATTGTCAACATCAGGGTTTTCATAAAGAGCCTCAGATGTCTTTTAAAAAAAATAACAATTTAGTTTTTCTTTCTCTCCTTCAGATCAATATAAGAACGTCTCAGTGTGGCTGATTTCTGCAGAGTGGATATAGATGTAAGACTACAGCCAGGAAATTAAGTGAACAATCAGAGTATAGTATGAGTCAGATGTGTGAATTCATGAATACAACACACACACACACACACACACACACACACACACACATATACTCACTCACACACACAAACACACACAGTTTACTAAGCTCTGAGTCACGTGTCAATATGTGAAAAGGCATGTAGCGTGACACTCGTGACTTACCCTGAGTTTTCACCACCTAATCCCCCTACCCGCCCCCCAACACAATCACACACATACAGACGCATTAACAGGTGCACAAGCACACAAAAACACACACACACACACACACACACACACACACAAACCATCACACTCCTTCGCCCATCCGGAGTAGTTAGCTTTCTGCTCGGTTGGCTCGGTACAGGGAAGACAGGAGTGAGAGATGGATCGGAGTTGAACCGACTCATGCAGAGCGAGGGAATGAGGAGGCGGAGGAAGAGGAGAGGAACAAGGACAAGAAGGGGGGGAGGAGGAGGGGAGGAGGGGAGACGGGAGAGAAGATCATGAGGGGTAAAATGCCCCTTTAGAGGTATGCTGTGACATGTAGTCTGTTGTTTTTCTTTCTCCACACACTTGCCACAACGCAAGGGGGAAAAGTTGCTGTATTTGCTTCAATGAAAAATACCAGAATTGAAAAAATTATTATTATGACAGATTAAAATACAAGGTCAAGTAATGGTAATGTATGAGATTATTTGGGCAAAAGGTAGTCCAGATGCTGCACAGTCCCACGGCACATGTGTGCAGCAGCAACGGTTTAAGTTGCTACAGTCCTGCGATGATCAGGATGATTATTATCTAGTGTGAGGAAGAACAGATCCACTATCCTGCCATGCTCTGGTAGGTAGATCTCTTCTGATGTCTTCAACAACAAGAAGATCTCAGTCAGTCTCGTACAACTTACCGCAAAGCGTGCAATTTTGTAGCAAAGTGACATCATTTACACATGAAAGAGATTTTGTCTTTTTGGATACATGAAGACAAAATCTCTTATAAATGCGTTAAAAAAAGCCTTGTTAGTTTACGGGTGTAAAAACAGTTCATGGGGGCAATAAGTGACCCAGTGGCCAACATTCCCTCAGAGAGTTGGAGGACATTACATAACGGGCCACTTCAAACACCCTGCAATAGACAGAGAGAGAGAGAGAGACTCTCCAGGCAAATGAGACGAGGGTACTCTGAGGGGTTTTATCTCTCCCGCTCGCCCATTACCATGTTATGGAGAGAGAGAGAGAGAGCGTTTGAAAAGCCGAAGGAAAACATGGTTTCAATTGTACAATAGAAATTTGAACCACTTGCTCTGTAATGGTCATGTTTTCCCTCTTTAAGTCTCTCTCTCTCTCTCTCTCTCTCTCTCTCTCTCTCTCTCTCTCTCTCTCTCTCTCTCTCTCTCTCTCTCTCTCTCTCTCTCTCTCTCTCTCTCTCTCTCTCTCTCTCTCTCTCTCTCTCTCTCTCTCTCTCTCTCTCTCTCTCTCTCTCTCTCTCTCTCTCTCTCTCTCTCTCTCTCTCTCTCTCTCTCTCTCTCTCTCTCTCTCTCTCATATATTGGAAGTAAGCAGTTGGCGTAAACACACCCGTCGCAGCAGTAACAATAACAACGTCTAGCCTCGCCTGACGTTCACACGAGGACGATTTTGGGTGAGTCACAGAGCGCAAAAACAAATCAATAGCAGACGGGGTGCTGGATGGATTAGCGTGAAGAGATGGATATTTGGGTTGACATTTAAGCTAAGGTAATAGCCTTCCCCCTGCAGAGCGACCCTTTGTGTTTGGCTGGCAACCGACTCCACTGCGGTACCTGCGGTCGGTTTCTCTGCTGGTCCATCTCTTTCTGTTTATGTGCATCTCTCTTTTCTACCCTACTCCAATATCCTCTTCTTCTTCCCCCAGCAAGCGTTTGACAGACAGCGATGTGCGGGAGGCGGCCAAGTTCAACATCAAGCCAGACGAGCACAAACATTTCACAATACGATATTAAGGCATGGTTAAAAAAAAAAAAAAAAAAAAAATCATATTCAAACAGTTTTGGAAACTGTCGAGAACTGAAGGATGTTTACGTCCTGATTTCAGGTAGCAGTGATGGACGACTACGGACGTCATCTCGACTTTCATTTGGCACGGCGTGTTTGCGTGGGGTTTTCCAACGTTGCCGCAGGCCGGCGTATCAACATCGATTCAGCGTCAAAATGTTTGCTGGAGGAAAAGAGGCCTCTCTCCAGTTTCTCAACCCCCGTTATCTCTTCCCTCCATTCCTCTTCTTTCTCTCCGGCCCTAACACCCTCACCCTCATGTGCCGGTACGTTTCTGAGTGGGAAAACAGAGCGGCCGTACGCCTCAGTCGGCCATCAAACATTTACATCATGTAGCACCCCCGCTGGCGCAAAAGAGAGAGACGGAAAGAGAGAGGGGAAAGTGAGACAGGCATACAAGGGAGACAAAGAGAGACTGAAAGACAGAGAGAGAGACGGGACCTGAGCAGTTCAAACAGAGGAGCCATTGTCTGAATTAGAGGAGGGCACCGATTGGGTCAGGAGTTCACCGGCCACGGGTTCACCGCAGGCCGAATGTAACCTCAGCCCGAGCCAGAGTAAAGATGCAATTTATTATTGATTATACAAGGAGTTTGGAAAACTGGTTGCATGTTCTGGTTACAGAGATTGGGCCAGGTATCCACTTAAAACCCCCTGGCAGCGCTGCATAAACACAATGCCCAGCTGGAGGTTTGTTCTCATCACTACAGCTCACTACAGTTTTCAGTTAGCAATTATTTACTACAATTATCCGCAATTAATGTCTCAGTTTCTTTCAATAAGTGGGAAAAAAAAGATGCAAGATTGAACCAATGCTACTTTTCTATGTATCGTTAAGGAGGGTCTTATGTCTTGGTTTACACTATGATAGGAGAAATCCTCTCCTAAAGATTTCAATAACATGGGACCTAAAACCATCATTACCATATTTGAAACACTAGCATGACAGGTTTTGACAATTGTGGGGTTAAGTTCATTGACACAGATAACGAGGGAGCCTCTTAAAAAGTAGGATTTGTGTCATCTGACTTTTGACACATTTGTGAGCAACATGGATGCTGTGAAACTGCATATCACCCAGAGAAAGAAATGTAATAGTATGTCGTATACTTTGAGATTGTTAACCAATAGCCAGTTTCTGCTCAAGATATTCAAATAGTGTTCAAGGCAAAGCTAAGAGGAACAACCAGAGGATAGCAGGCTTGTCAGCATGATGACAAAAATATAAAATGTCCCATCTGGGCCCGTACTAGTACTAGGGGTGACTATTGAAAAACAATAACTGTCAGTACTGTACAAATTGCTGGTATCAAACGTGATCTAAAGATATCAGGAACGTCTTTGGATTCCTACAATGAGAACTCCCAATTTTCCTCTCATTGACAGGTGCTTTTATTCTGAAAATACCACCGAAAACAACTGATCCTATCACAGACATCATTTAGCAAAAAAGACTGTACTAAAAAATCTAATGATAACCAGTCCTAATTAACACATTGCTGAGTTCTGGAGGAGGATCTGATGATGTATTAACGCTTTTCTGCCAAGCCTGGACAACCCAAGACATGTTAGTAATGTTACGTAGGTGGGTAGACAAATAAGGTCAGATAGAAACCCTGGTAAGATGTTTTTTTTTTTCCCTTTAGGGCTAAAAGGATACTCTTATTTTGGAGAGTAGAGTCTATTTAGTCAAATGGCAAAAGGCAAAGCACATGGCAGCATGACAGGAACCAAAGGATTTCATAAACCTACTGCAAGAGATTGTATCATACTTCATCATTCTTCCTCCTTTCTGTGTGTGTGTGTGTGTGTGTGTGTGTGTGTGTGTGTGTGTGTGTGTGTGTGTGTGTGTGTGTGTGTGTGTGTGTGTGTGTGTGTGCGCGTGCTAGGCTGAGCCCAGGCCTAGCACACACACAGCATTAGAGACTACAAGGGAGAATTTGAGCTGACAGATTTAAAGCATCTATGTACCATCCCTGTATCAGAGCGATGCTCCCCTCGCTGAACAGAGACCCCCCAAGGATGAGCTGTCAAAATAAAATCACTCAGGCTCGCTCATGTAACCATGACGTTGTGGGACCTTTGTCGCATTTCATCCACCTCTCTTTCTCTCTCTCTCTCTCCCTCCCCCAATCTTTCCAGGTCTCTCTCAATTGTCCATTAAAGCCAAAAATGTCCCAAAAATAATCTTTTATAAAAAAAAAAACGAGACACTAAAGAGGCTTATGTGGTCGGATTTATCACACACGATCGGGATGATTTTAAGTTCGCTTCAAAAAACAAGCAAGAGTAGATGAATGCTGTTGGAGGACGTGTGAAAAAGTCAAACACTTGTAATTGCTGTTACTTCTCATCAGCAGACACCTTATCGTCTGGGGTATTAACACGGCTGGATCTGGCATGTATGAACTTGCACACGACTTGAATCAAGCCTGCGTTCGTTTTCGACAACAAATGGATCCAATCAGACAATATAATGGAAACTGAAGCCTGGGAGGTGAGATACCCTAAAGGCGTTTCCCCATCGACCTCGGACCTTGGTGCAGTTAGTGGAAAGCAACTGCCCCGGAAATGGCGTTCTCCTCCTCGGCCCCGTGAGGTTCCCCCCCCCCCCCGCGGCTCAGTCACGGTTTAGAGCAAGTCGGACAACATTTATAACAACACCGTGAGCCGAGCAAGGAGACTCAAAAACTGTGCAGAACTCGCTCATCTCGAACGACCCTAAATCGTACTTGAAGCAGCTGACAACTTTGTAACCTCGTGTGTAGTTGTGTGTAGTTGTGTGTAGTTGTGTGTAGATGTGTGTCAATACAAATGTAGTGCCGTCATCTCATTCATTTGCTACCAATTCTCCATTTTCATTTCAGGCTTTTTAACGGACGCCACATGGCTGTTGATGGACACGTTGGCTGTTGTGGGGATCAAACCTGTGACCTTCTGATCACAGCACAATCTTTCTCACCCCGACACATTTCTTCTCCCCCTCCCTCCCTCCTTCATCGACACCTACAGTTTGTCCCTGGATCTTGCCAAATATACTGTGAACTGAGAAGACAGACGAGGCAGGGGGGGAAACGGAAAGCGAGACGACTTTTTATCTTCATGCATCCACAAGAAACCCTTTTCCTTGTTTTTCCACTTGCATTTCCCTCCCCCAAACACACACACACACACACACACACACACACACACACACACACACACACACACACACACACACACACACACACACACACACACACACACACACACACACACACACACACACACACACACACACACACACACACACAGACCGTAAGTGTCTCTCTGCTCAGAAATAGGACACACAGTGAGACGAGCGAGACGAGATAAACAAGACAGGAGGACCCATTCTGACTGACAGACAGACAGACAGACAGACAGACAGATGTGCACACCACGCATACACAGACACATGCCAACAACACAAACACACCGACTAGACACGGACACACACACACACACACACATCTTATCTTTGCCACCGTAAACATGCAGATAACCACATTCATATCTGGGTGGCGTTGTGTGTTTTTACATGTATCCCCCTTGTTCACATTTTAGAGAAAATGTGAGTGTGTGTGTTTGTGTGTGTGTGCGCATTATGCATCTGCCTGCATAATCCTCGTGATTTGGGGAAAATTTAATTGAAAATAATGCTTCACTCTGTCCCCACAAATCAACCACGATTAATATGAGTCAGTCACCCTCAGAGGGAAGAGTCACCTTGAGATTTTGCAGCCAATCGAGAAGCAGCTCTAATCCTTAATACAGTCCTTTATTACGTTGCATAACATCTATAGCACCCAGCCTAGGGGGTAGACTGTGTGTGTGTGTGGTTGTGTGTGTGTGCATTTGAAATGAGGGGAAATATATTACTGTCTTGACATTATGATCTTATCGTTTTTTCCTACAAAATAAAGGTTTGCAGCCCCGCAGGAATTGGTCGAGGGAGACAACCTCGAAAAAGGGGGTTTTATTGTGTGGAGCTGTGCTGTGTTGTGCAGAGGGCATCCACCCAAAGGTTAAGAACCACTGGGTTGCGTAACACACCTAACACTCCTTGCACCTCTCACACACACACACACACACACACACACACACACACACACACATACATACACACTCAAAACAAATTTGATCCAGGTGCAGGGCAGAGGTACATCAAAATGGAGGACAGGAGAGTCTGCTCAGTGTGGTTTTATTCCATTATGTAATCTCCTAACCCAGCAGGGAAGCGCCAGACCCGTCACACGTTTGAACCCCGAGACAAAAACACTGACGCCATAAAAGTAAAAGACCACAGAACACACTCTCTCGTCCACATTTTGCATCTACCTCGTTCTCCCTCCCCTCGTTTTTCTCCCCCATATTCTCACCCTCTGTCTGTTATCTCACCCTCTACCTGTCTTGTCCTCCCACTCCCCCCCCTGCTATCTCCCAATTCTCCCCCGACTCCCCTCCATTATGCCTCTACCTGCCCCTCTCCCTCTCATCCTCCATGACACCCCCATCTCCCTCCCTTCCTCCCTTCCTCCTTCTCCTTCAGTCTCAATCCCTTTTTTCTCGCTCTACTTCTCCCCCTCTATTCCCTCATCTCCCCCCCCCACCCCCCCTCCCCCCCTCCCCTCCTCCCCTCCTCCCCCCTTACCAGGTATGGGCTACAGTGAAGCGCCGCCGCTGTCGGATGCTCTTGTTGACCATCAGCTTGCGGAAGAGGCGCGGCGAGCTCCGGGGGGACAGCTTGGGGGACGTGCCGCCCCTCTTCCCCCCGACCACCCCGCCCGCCATCTTGGGAGGCTCCAGCTCCAGGTGCATGTGCTCCTTGAAAGTCCGGATGCACGAGTCCGACTCCATGACGCTCAGCTCGTTGGACGACATTCCTTCACACCCCCACCCCCACCACCACCACCACCACCACCACCACCCCCTCCCTCCCGGGGTCCCTTTCGCTGGGTTTGCTTTCCAAGCTGAGTGCGAGTCCAGCAGCAGACCTTCCCCTTCCTTTCTGCCCTCTTACAGCATGTGCCTCCTCTTCTCCCAAATTCAGTCTGTGGTGTTTCAGCACCAGCCAGTCATGTGGGTTTTTGTCCCCCCTCTTCGCCTTATCCAGGCACGAGGGAGGTTTTACTGAGGGGCTGGAGCGTTGCAGCTGAGAGATTGAGGCTAAGTCACACACAAATATACACGAGAGAGGGCCAGCTCAGACGGACCCTTTCTTTGTTTGTGTTGCTTACCCTCTTGCGCCTTCTCTCGCTCTCTCTCGCTCTCTCTCTCTCTCTCTCTCTCGCCCCTATTCCCCCGTTCCTCACGGTTTTAGGGATTAGCCAGCCGGCAGTCGTGCTCTCTCTCTCTCCCACTCTCCTCCTTTTGGCTCTAGCACAGTCCTTTCATGCCTGGTCTTCTGCTCATCGTTAGAGGAGCTTTACCCACAGCAGGGTCACTTCCAGAGGAGAGACTCCCTCTTCTCAGCACTGTCTCTCTCTCTCTCTCTGTAAAGTGCACACCCCCAGTGCTCTCTCTCTCTCTCTCTCTCTCTCTCCCTGTTTGTGGCTGTAAAATGCTTTCTCTCACTTTCTCTCAGTCCATCCAGTCAGCTTGATGCTGGAGGATCTCCCTTATGAAAGATTCAGCAAGGCTGAAAGCTGCTCTCTCTGCCTCCTCGCTTCCTCTCCCTCCATCAACCACTGCTTGACTGACCTCCTCTCTCTCTCTCTCTCTCTGCTCCCCCCCCCTCACGCCTCTCCTACTCTAAAAAGGCACTCCTGGTGAGGTGCAGGTCGACTCCCACTACGATGAGCCGCGAGTCAGATTTCCCTTCGCTCTCACACTCAGGCAGAGCGGCGTGCAGAGCGGAGCGCGCAGGCGAACGGCTCACTTGCTGCTTCATTCAGAATATACAAGAGCAGCTCAGAGCAGGCACGCAGCGAGCGCGAAGCCCCGCCTCCCCCGCTCGCGATTGGCTGTCGGTTGTCGTGACGACAAGCAGGCAGGCACGGTAACAGGTTGCCAGATTTTTTTCTTTTTTTTTTTGGACCAGGTTTTGTGGTCATGTTGCTGATGATGTTGTGACCTTTTGTAAAGCAGGTAACTGAGTACAGGCTAAGAAAAAAAAAGTTGATGTGAAAAGAGGAAAAAGGAAGCAGTTAAATCAGATATGTGGATTAGAGAAGAGATTATTGAAGTTTCAAAATTCACACGGAAACACGAAAACACTATAACACTCACACTATAAATCATGCAAGGTGCACACACGCAAACACACAGCATTGAAAGGCTTTTTGCAGTAACAGGGCTCCACACATGGCTTAGTCTGCATAGTGACACACTGACAAAGTGTTTAAGAGCATATTCCATAACAGTCTATCTCACACACACACACACACACACACACACACACCACACACACACACACACACACACACACACACACACACACACACACACACACACACACACACACACACACACACACACACACACACACACACACACACACACACACACACACACACACACACACACACACACTTATATCTGCTGTAGATGAGAATGGAAGCAAGCCAGCCATGAGATTACTATCTAGAGAAAGAAAGAGAGAATAGACAGTGCCAGCCACACACACACACACACACACACACCACACACACAGCTAGTGAGGGCTGGAAAAGAAGAGAAGAAACAGAAAAAGGGGGGGGATGCCCTGAAGGTAGAGAGAGATGAGATGAGGGAAGAGGAACATCAAAACAGGCGGAAAGGCAGCATGACGGATATTGAAAATGTGAGCACTTGCTTGTCTGCTCTGCGGGGGGTTTTGTTTTGGTTGTGAGTCACTGATGATTCTGAGCCATCGGAGCACGGCTGCCAATAAAATGTTTTGAAAATCTTTCCAACCCTACACATAAAGAAACACTTATAGAAATATGAGGCGTCATGGAGGCTCAGAAGGCTGGAGTGTGTGTGGACCATGTGTTTATGGTCTTGCGGGTTCTAATCAGTCCAGGCTGCATTTTCCTCTTCCTCTGTCTAGCTGTTGCGTCATGCTCAGTACAAATAATCACAATATGTCACCATTAAACAGGTTATACCACCTCTTGACAAACACCCTGGAGGCATAATGAAATAATGTCACATGCTGCTATTTCGCAATGGCTGTATATGTTTTAGTAGGAAGTAGGAATCAGGTAGCCTTGCAGTAGGATTGGCAGGCTAACTTTTCACGGAGTGGTGATGTGTCCCAACAGCAGTCAGTATAGGTGGTCGACTGTTCGTAAAGTCGTACAGATGTACGTGTGCAAAAGCCTCTTCAACCAAAGTGAAACAAAAACACCCACACACACACACACACACAAGCATCAAAAATGAAACGCAGATACAGATTTCTCACTCCGTCTCGAAACTGATCGGGCAATGAGAGGTGTGATGCACCGCGCTTAGCAGAACTGAGTCTTATTTTACCTCTGATGTTTCAGACACGACTATCATGTCAGAAAGAGAGAGAGAGAGAGAGAGAGAAGAGAGAAAGAGAGAAAGAATGAATGAAAGAAAGTGGGATGGCACAAGAAAAAAATGAGAATGCCAGAAACTCATTCCAGAAAGATGAAAGATTGAAAGAGATCGAGTTAGAGAGTGACTGGGCCATTTTGCTCCGTGTCTTTCATGTCCTTCTGGTTTTGTAGGAAAACACACAACGCACGATCACAGGACAGGAAAAGCCAACTAAAGGGTGTGTGGTATATTAGCTCTTCACTGGGTTGGGGCAGATTCACTGTTGTTTTGCCTGACGGGAAGCTATAATTAAAAAGGCCAATTCAACTCAAACATGATATTTCAGAAACTGCTCCCATTCTGACAAAACCTGCAGGGACGATTTGTCCCGTTACTGATTGGCCCAAGGGGTGCCTGCATCATTTGTGGGGGACGATGTGTTTACTGTCGGCTTGTTTTCAGAAGCAGCGGTGGCTGGCGGTTTTAGCTTCATATCCATCCATGTTGTGGTGCCCCTTTGGATCTAGTGGGGTTAATAAAATAGTGAAAAAAAGACGCTCGTTTGTGGAAAGAAATAGATATACTCGATATATATATTTTCATGGTTTCTCATTTCCCGAGCTGTGATGGCCCACCGTAGCTGAATGAGTACAGTGCACATTACTGCTCTACACATCACTGCTCCCTCCTAGCCCCCGTCTGTCACCTCCTATCGTGTCACAGCCTCCAAGAAACAACCCTCAGCATGCTTCATGTTCCCTCCTGTCTCCACTCACACAGCATGAAACCCATAAAGGGCATCCTTGGAAAGTGTGTGTGTGCGTGTGTGTATCATGGATGTATGGGTCAGGTGGTGGTGGGGGGTATGGGGGGGTAGTTGGCCCGAGGTCTTGAATTGAAGGGCCTTATGTAATGCAGCATCCTGGGTTACATAAACACACCATCCTCTCTCTCTCTCTCTCTCTGTCTGTCTCTCTCTCTCTCTCTCCGAGATGAATGAAAAATAATGGATCGCGTCCCAGATTAACTGACCAGGTATTCATTCACAAAGAGAGAGAGCCTCAACATCAAGGTAAACAAAGACAAGCTGAAGGCAGAGAGGAATGATGAGTCTGTCCATGAAGTATCTAGTCCAACTGTACGTATATATTTGGATGTTTTAATTCAGTTTTTTTTTTAGTGTGTGCTTTATTTTCTGGTGCTTAAAGTGTGTTTGTATTGTAACTTAATTTGGGCTAAAAGAGATCCTAATAAAAAACTAACAAAAGGAAACAAAGGGAGAGACGGGGGGGTTACATTACATTCTTCTGTGTACAACTGGAGTACAACTGGAGTGAATAGAGGTTTAAGTTGACATTCACACTCTATTCTACACTTTATTAAGCTCCAGAGGATTGCCATGCAACACACACGCAGGGGAATAGCTGAGGTAGATGTGACACAATACATTTTCACTCTGACACCCAACCCAAAACTCTCTCAAAGCTGAGGAAACTGGGCCCCGACTGCTCCGGGCGTTCGCAATAAACAGGATGTCATTTCACTGCTGGATGTAAGCTGAACGCTCATGCAGAAATCATCTGAGTTGAGGTGAGGAGAACAAGGAGGTGAGCACTTCCCATCATGGCTGTATGACAGGAACTGAACATGAAGATCATCAGCTTACATATTCTCACTATCTTTATCATCAGCAGCAGCATGGACGTCTTCAGCGTCATCATCACAATCAACTCTGGCAATTTATTTGGATTCAGTGGAGCCGTGGATACAAGTAAAGCCTGTGGAGGTGTGTGTGTGTGTGTGTGTGTGTGTGTGTGTGTGTGTGTGTGTGTGTGTGTGTGCAGAGTCATTTAGCCGGCCTTTGTCTGTCTCCGCGTGTGCTTGCATGAAATGAAAGGTGAGACGCCCAATTTCTTGCTCACTGGTTGTGTAGATGACTCACACCCACACTAAAGACCGAAACGACCGAAACGCCAGCAGAGAGGGCAGCGCTCAACAACACGCTGCACAGAGAAAGCACAGAGGGCAGACACACCGTAATCTGACTGGTGTCATCTTGCCCCGGGGGGGAAAAAACAAATCCAAAATGCTTTCGAATCCAGTTCGAAAGGTTGGGGCTGAAATGGTGACAAAATCTTGAAATTGCATTCATTCATTTATTTAAAGTTACACTATATGGACAAAAGTCAGTGGACACCTCTACTCATTGGTGGAGGCCCTGTGCACAAAGCGAGGTCCATAAAGACATGGTTAGACGAGTTTGGTGTGGAGGAACTGGATTGGCCTGCACAGAGCCCTGACCTCAACCCCGTTGAACCTTTGGGAGGAATTAGAAAGCCGATGGCGAGCCAGGCCTTCTCGTCCAACATCACTGCCTCACTAATGCTCTTTTGGCTGAATGGGCACAAATTCCCACAGACACACTCCAACAGCTTGAGGAAAGCCTTCCCAGAAGAGTGGCGACTTGTTATAGCTGAAAAGGGTCCAACTCCATATTAATGCCCGTGGTTTTAGAATGGGATGTCCCAAGCTAGGTGTGATGATCAGGTGTCAGCTGACTTTTGGCCATATAGTGCATTTGTTGAACGTGTAGATTCTATCCTGTAGTACTACCTTTGTGATTTTTCATTTGCAGGAGTGCTTCTGGTCTGGATTGCTGTTTTACCACTTTGGGTTTTGTCTGAGGATGAGCAGATTTTCTTTCCTTCCTCAAACCCACGACTGCGTCTCATCTTACAGTTACATTTAGTTGATGCCATTATCAAGAGACCCAGGCAAGCAGTACGAGGTTCACCGTCTTGATCAAGGACATTACTGGTTGTTGTGTGTGTCAATGTCAACCTTCTTTTGGTAAGTTCCTGACCGTAGTGTAAGATGTCTGACTGTGACTATATTGGGACTTCATTGGTGTTCACAGAGTGCTGCAAAAAAAACAAACACCCAAATTAAAGCCATCCCATTAATGAGCACCTGAAACCACCCGGAGACAGCAGTGGTTAGATTTACAAGATACAAGATAATAGTTACAGATAACAGATAAAGCTTTAAGCTCTTCCCCCGATGAGTTTACATGAATCGGTTTGACAGGTTAGTTTACACGTCTCGATGTCAGATCAAAAATGTCGAAACATTTTGTCAGACCGCATTGATCACGGCTTACAGAACACCTTGACGCAAATCGGCGCTATTCTGAGTGCTAGCTAAAAGCAGCACGCAACACATGCCAGGTGTGACTTGCCACGTTGCCTTTTGTGTAAACAAGCCCACCGCATCATCTGGGTCGGCTTCGTCTGTGACGTTTTGGTTTTTTTTGACGCATGCAATGCAAATCAGGCTGACAGGGCGAGTTAGCCAAAAACATCCGAAAGATTTAGCTACAAAATCTGACCTGAGGTGTTTCAATGACGTTCGCTACAGTCATCATATCACCTTCATCACAGGAAGGTCAGATCAGCGTGCATGGAAAGGAAATGTACCCATTGACTTCCAGACCACTCTGTCCTAACTCTCAACGTCTGTGTCCTATACACACACACACACACACACACACACACACACACACACAGTCTCCAAGACACACACACAGATAAACGGATGTAAGCCAGACACACGCACACACACACACACACCCATCAAGACACACACAGACTTTCAAACAATCAATGCATGAGGGACTCTGGGCTCTGAAACAACTGCACACATCAGCAGGAAAAATAATTGAATCCCAAAATAACCTCTTGCTGCTTCCTCCTCCTCCTCCTCCTCCTCCTCCTCCTCCCCCCAAAAAAGTGATGCAAGTACTTAGAGCGGGGGTGGAGCGGAGGGACTGGGACAGACTGATGCTGAGACGTCGGTACAGAAACAGACACAAACACCAGCTGAAGGCTTCACAAAGGAAGTGCGTGATCAGACCTGAGGACCCGGAGGAAGCCTCCTCTGACCCTAACACCCAGCGGCAGCGCTGCCTGAAGGGGACGTAGCGGCGTGACAGAGAGGATGACCGGGAGGAAGAAAACACACCTCGCCAAGGTCTGCCTGCAGCAGCAGAGTTACTGACACACACCTCACCTGCAGTAAGGCCTGGACTGTACAGACATCAAAAAGCTCACTGTTAACAGACAAAAGTGGAAGTCATTGTGTGTGTGTGTGTGTGTGTGTGTGTGTGTGTGTGTGTGTGTGTGTGTGTGTGTAAACCAAGCCCAGTCAACCACGTTCACATTGCCCCCTTCTGGTAGTAACAGAGAATGCAGCTTTTCAAAACACCAGCTGAATGATTGGTCAAATTTGTCAAAAAGCAGGACTTCCTTTTTAATCTCAAGAGTGAAATCTGATTTGTCAGAACATCACGGCCCAGAAATGACTAATCTAATCTCTAATCTCGTAATACTGTTATTTTAAATCCAGAGGCTTTTAAACGTTTTTTCCCCCAAAGTATGGCAGTATTTCAGTGACTTGATAGAAATTGAATTGTTTCTGGTCCTTTACGGGTGTAACCAACTACCTCTTGGAGCGATAAACCTATTCATGGACATCAATGTGAAGGATCCTGATAAACTGGCTTTGGTCGGCCGATCTAGGAACATGAGTTTCTCTTACTTTTGCACTCCTTGTAAATGAATGTCCTCTGACAGCAGCTTACTGTTCCTGCCTTTATGTGCACAAATTCATCAAATGTTGACTCTTGGTGTGTAAAGTGTACTCAAGTGGAAGGGCAAGTTTATTTGTATAGCACCTTTCATACATAAGGCAGTTCAAAGTGCTTTACATGAGGGATTGAAAGTGTGTGTGCGTGTGTGTGCGTGTGCGTGTGCGTGTGCGTGTGTGTGTGTGTGTGTGTGTGTGTGTGTGTGTATTGTGTGTCAGGACTGATTAGCTTATTAACTAAAAGCTTATCAGAATTTGACACTCCTGGACATCTGGCTGCACACCAAGGACTGGCCAATTACTGTTTGTGTATGTATGTTGTGTGTGTTGTGTGAAACTGCATACCTGTGGCTGTGTGTGTGTGTGTGTGTGTCAAATGTGTCTACGAGCAGGGTGCATAAAAAATGAAACAGGTGGGCGTCATCTTAAACGTGCTGCATGCAACATGACTGACGAGTCACTGAAGCAGTCAGCTACTCTAACAGGATTACCGATGCCCTCGCTGTGGCTTGGCTTGCGTCTCCACTGAGTAGCTGCTCAAACTGAGTCTCCCCTTAAGTAGCTTCTAGTTCAATGCCAAGCACACCTTCTTTATTGGCTGCGTCCAACACTTCACCTGAGCAGTGTACATTGAGTGATACCTTCAAACCTGAGACACTAGATCACCACTTAAAACAAGGAGCACCTGCTCTGCTTTAGCCACTGAGACAAAGTTGTGGGTTTGATATGGTTCATGTGAATCCAAAGTAGGGAGGGTTTGTATCTCATCCACGACCCAAAGGTTACCAGACATGCCACCCTTTGCAAAGAACTGCAGAAAACATAGCATAGCATTTGGAGCTCATCAGATCTCAAACTGTTTGTGATGAAGATGAACCAAAAAAAAAATGCCCACTCACCACTCAGGATCAACCGGGGTGATGTCTATCCTGGGAGGGGCTCCAAAAGGCAGGGACGTCGGGCCTGGACATGATCTCGTCGTCCTGGCGTCCGTGACCTCTCGCCCTGTCGCCACGACAACGGGGGCAACTGCAAGTTCCCCGAGAAGCGGCGTCTGCCCCGGCGCAGGTCGACGCCCAGCGTGCAGGAGGGGGAGGTGAAAGACTCACTGAGGGAGCAATCTGGAGGCTCTTTGTCATCCTGGGGGGGGAGAGAGAGAGAGAGAGAGAGAGAGAGAGAGAGAGAGAGAGAGAGAGAGAGAGAGAGAGAGAGAGAGAGGTGGAAACACAAGTTAACATCAAACATAATATTTAGCCGTAGAGAGAGGGGAAGATGGGGGAGAACTAGGGGGAAGTTACAGTAGCTTTGTGTTCCTGTTTGCAAGTTGTCACATGTGTCATTTTCTTTAATGCTTGTGTTTTTTTTAAAACAATTTGGGATTGAGGGAGTGACAAAGAGCATAAAAGAAAGAAAGCAAGACGGGGAAACAATTTTTAATAAACACTGGCAACACCGCTCCTCATGACAGAGAGAAAGACTCAGTCAGAGAAAGTAGAGAGGGATGTATGGAGACACTAGAGGAAGAGAGGAAGAGCACAGAGCTAGACTTCACTCCGACAGCCACATCGCTGTTACTGGCTGCGTGACCACTTTGCCCACTAAGCGGCGCTATAGGCTTGTTCCACACGAAAAGGTGATATCAGCCGAGAGATCGTCACAAACACACAGTCTGAACAGATTACAAACACACAGTCTGAACAGATCACAAACACACAGTATGAACAGATCACAAACACACAGTATGAACAGAACACAAACACACAGTCTGAACAGAACACAAACACACAGTATGAACAGATCACAAACACACTGTCTGAACAGATCAGTGACCACTTTGCCCACTAAGCGGCGCTATAGGCTTGTTCCAGACGAAAAGGTGATATCAGCCGAGAGATCGTCACAAACACACTGTCTGAACAGAACACAAACACACAGTCTGAACAGATCACAAACACACAGTATGAACAGATCACAAACACACAGTATGAACAGATCACAAACACACAGTATGAACAGATCACAAACACACAGTATGAACAGATCACAAACACAAACACACTGTCTGAACAGATCACAAACACAGTCTGAACAGATCACAAACACACAGTATGAACAGATCACAAACACACTGCCTTCTGGGATCCATACGTGGACATCCACCTTCATCACCTTCACCTTCACCCTCATCTCACTCCCCATATCCCAGGAGCTCCCAAAGCCTTTCACAGCAGGTGACCTCATACCCTCATACAGAGGAGAGAGTCCCATGGTTGCACCCTCAGCAGGTCAGATTTAAGGTAACCAAAGACTAGAACATGTCATTAATCAACGCTCTGAACTCATGCGGGGATAAAAGACACTCAAGTTTCAAATCATTCATATTTACAATAAGGAATCAACACGGGTCCCTCTCAATCATCCCAGGATTTTTATTTTTTCCTTCCGTCGTCTCCTTCCTTCTGTCGAACCCTCCAGTCTTTCGTTCCGCCTCATTTACTGGCTTAATTTGTCTTGTTAGTTTGTCGTGTAGCCAACTGATTGCGGGGCATAAATAACCATGTTTATTCCTCATCGGTGCAGTCTAATTTATACGGTGTGTCTTAAGGGCATGATGAATGTTGACAGAAGTGTGTGTGTGTGTGTGTGTGAGAGAGTGTGTGATAGAGAGAGAGAACGTATGTGTTTGAGAGAGTTAATGCAGTATATATGGTGATGAAAACAATGCATGTGTGAAAGATGGCAGTAGATGACACTCTGACAAGACCGTGAATCTATATGACAACTAAATCTGAAAGTGCTTGAAATAAATAAAGACTTCTGCTGCAACGTCCTCTATAAGTAGAAAAAAAGGACAACAGAGACACTGAGGAAAACATTGAGAGAAAATGAGACACTTTATTGAGCTGGAAGTGTTATATCGTCGCGAGCATTTGTAAACAAGACAAGAAAGATCCATCATTTTGGTATTGGGTAAGCTTGTATGTAAAGAAAATGTTATTTCTCAATGTTTCAGTGATCTGTTCATTGAAAAAATGCTCATCAGCTGTTTCAATAA
The DNA here is from genome assembly GCA_034670385.1 of Hoplostethus mediterraneus. NCBI lineage: Eukaryota > Metazoa > Chordata > Actinopteri > Trachichthyiformes > Trachichthyidae > Hoplostethus > Hoplostethus mediterraneus. The sequence continues at coordinate 838,743 of JAXDDW010000008.1, forward strand.
AGCTTTTGAGCTGCTGTTGTTGCAGACGTAGAGGCTTTATACTGTATTTAAGGTTTTGAACATTAGGTTTTCATTTCTGGCATGCTGTGTAAAAGCATTTGTAAATAAGACAAGAAAGAACCATCATTTTGGTATTGGGTAAGCTTGTATGTAAAGAAAATCGAAGCATTTTAGAAACGTGTTAATCGACTGCTTATTCTGTGAAAACAACATGAATTGTGTTAATGGTACGGTCCACAACTGACGGATGTTGTGCTAATTGTGTTTATGTGACTACAGATTGGACAAACGGATGTTAGCGATTGTAAAAAAAAAACAACTGTAAATGCCAGAGACAGCAGAACATGAACACTATCATGCCCTTCTGCTAGAAACAGTCTGGGTGCCTGCCAATGCCTTGTAGCTCATAATGGTCTCTAGGTGAGGTGAACTATTTTTTGTGGGGTCATGAATTCATTTTTCTCCCATTACCCCCCACTTGTTTCATAGCTCTATCATGAATAGTTGCAAAGATATCCCGGTGGCGTGATAGCGTGAGGTGCTCTGGGTAATGATCACTAATGACATATTGTATCTGTGGCCATGGTAGAAGCCCCCCCCCCCCCCCCCCGCTGAGTAACTCCTGCATTAGTAATGGACTCCCCAAACGATTCCTCTTGCAGGTAGAGAGAGAGAGCGACCAGCAGTGCAGCACAAATATAAAAAGTGGGAATTCAAAAACGATGAGTACATCCTGTGTCATGCACGTGAAAAATAAACACCTGTTTTCAGCGGAAGTTGTGCACCTGAAGGATATTATAAGGCCAATCTACACTCTGAATCACCAGCATGTGCAAACAGACGTCAGAAAGGGCTCTGATCCCTACGCCTTCATCTGAATCACAGAGGAATGATTGAGGTACGAGCGAAGGAAGAATGGCTGAGCTAATTCATCAGACGTGAGTCATCAGGCACAAGGCTGTCAGCAGGTTGTTAATCATCTGATATTGTGTATGACAGAGGAAAGGTCAAAGGTGTTACAGACACAAACCCGGTTAATTCTATGTTGTTTTTTTACTTAGTGTCGGTCTCCTCTAATGGTAGTGCACCATGACGGTCACACTCCTGACTATTGGTTGCTTGTAATGATGATGATGATGATCCAGGAGCTGAAGCTTATTCTATTGTTGTACTCATTGTAAGTCACTCTGGATAAGAGCATCATGTCTAAAGAAGGCAGAAGGCAGAAAAATCTCATAGCAAATCAATTTTGCCTTGTTAAAGCAGGTGTGTGTATCGTGTACTCAGCCTCCACTCCTTTCCCCCTCCTATCCTTAAATGACCTCAAATCAAATCACATTTATTTGTACAGCCCTTAATCACCGTTACTGTCTCAAAGAGCTTCACAATGCCCAACATGTGAAAACAATAAATGGTAATTACACAACATCCCCCAGCCTTGGACCTTCAACAGAGGACAAGGAAAAACTCCCACAAAACCTTTTAGGAAAAAATGGAAGAAACCTCGGGAGGGTCTACTCAGAGAGGGATCCCCCTACCAGGACGGTCAGGTGGGCAATAGATGCCGAGTTTGGGCAAGCAACGTATACAACAGACCTGTCTCCTGCTGTCTGTGTCTGTGTGTGTGTGTGTGTGTGTGTGTGTGTGTGTGTGTGTGTGTGTGTGTGTGTGTGTGTGTGTGTGGTGGGAGGTGAGGGTGGTAGGGCAGTGCAACAGTCCATTAGCCCATTAGCAGCTCTACCCCCATGGCCCCTTTGTCTTCCAGAGACCACAAAGCACAGACAGAGACATACTCATTAGTCACACACAAAACACCCACACACACACAACATACACTTTTTTCACCAGTCAGCACAATGTCCACTCACCTGCCTAAGCAATTTGTACACACACAAACACCAGCATACACACACACCTAATGTAACCAGACGTGGTCCCAGCTGCCCTAAGCGATGTCCTGGTCACACCTGCCCTTGTCTGCTGAATAAGTTCATACACTACGGTGGCCTTGTATGTCAAGACTAAATGTATGTACTAGCAAGATGTTCACAGTCTTTTTAATGTAGGCCAAAGCAGAGCTGTAAATAGACGAATGCAGTGGTAGCTACTGTAGTCCCTCAACCCAACATCCATCTTGCATTAGCACCACATTTCTGCAATGTTTTACAGTGGAACTCAAAAAACTCTATGAATTAAAATGTGGATTTGCCGAACAATTCTGGCCAAGAATTGAGCAAAAGTCCGCCGGAGATTCACGTTCATGCGGCACCCAAAGTGAAAAGTGGGACCTGCACTGTGGCTCCATCTACACCACTACTATTTTTATCAAGGGCTCTGGTTCAATGCAGTGTCAGTCCAAGAAGCCGGTCCTCCTCGTTAGCACAGCCGGCATCTGAGAACCCGCCGCTCGTCTGAACTCACAGGTCATATATCTGACGGTGGGACCAGACTTTCATCTGGGCCTGAGTTTTGTGTTACTTTTTGGGCTGTGTTACTCTAACCCTTAACAGACAGAACCCTACACACAGTACATATCCATATGGGTGTCTAGGCTGAACAAGTTTTTTCCAATACTTTTATGAATTTGTTTGGACTTTTAAGACCCTCGATAAAAGATGTTTTTACACTTTCCAGACCAACGTAGGACTCTGGGAATATGTGCATGGCATCGACCGACCTACGATAAACATTAACTCGTTTTTCTTACCTCACTTTTTCCTGCCTGAAGCAACTTTAAAGAAGGGAGTAACAGTTATACAGGCTTTTTTTTTTTTTTTTTTTACAATTGCTTTGGCCACAAGCTTGTTTCTCAGAATACACACACACCTCGTATCCCATGATCCCACGCGTATTACCGAGCACTACCTGCACGTTACCAAACGCAGCTCAACATGTGTTTTCCCACTCATGTCTCGTTGCGTCCAATGACATCAGCCGGGTTAGCAGCACTTCAACATAATTGCTAATTACTTTCCCACTTCAAGAAAAAAAAACATGTTAATGGTTTGGTGTTTGGAGTGATAGGTAAAAAAAAAACATTACAAAAGGTTGACGCAGGAGAGAGAACGTACAGCAAATTGATGCCATAAGGTGCAGATTGTGTTTCAGCCCATTTTGGGGTTTTTTGGCACATGCAGTCTTTCTTTTTTGTGTATTTCTTACATCATGGACACCCATTGAAGTCATGATGCGTTGTAAAATACCTGCCAATACACAGGATTTATAGGGAATGCTTACTCTTACATCATTTTAAATAGAGTGAGATAAGTGAGATTAAAAAACCATAGTACACACTGTTCTATTGTACACCATTGTGAACACTGTTTGGTGGCATGATTCGATAATGAACCACTTTATTTTAAAATGTAGCGGGGACTAAACCAGTTCTCCAAACCCAATGTTCTGAGGCTAGGATAAACGTTATGATGTACTACCTCATTTGGCACAGTTATTTTTACATCGCATGCTAAAAGTGATTAGCGGGAACACATTTTACATGAAGCGCTTTGCACTTTCAAACTCAAAAAACTGTTTCCCTTTCTTACAGCCACCTCAGGCATCTGTATTAGTTGTGATTGTACACTATAAAACGCTAAGCGGTGGGCACAGTGCATCAGAGGGCACCCTGGGCTGGCACCTTTCCCACACCCTCCAACACCAGCAATCCCTTGCCATTTGGACGCCACGGCAACAAAATGACAGGGAGGAAATGAAGAGACGAGAAAACAACACCTGCTTCCAATCAGTTATAAAGCATGATGGAAGAGTGGGAGAGGGGAGGACAGAAAGGGGAGGTGGGGGGGGGGGTTAGAGAAAAGGTTTTACAGAAGGGAGGGTAAATGTGAGAGAGCGAGAGGGAGAGAGAGGATAACAAAGAGATAGAGACTTGGAAAGTAGAGAGAGGTGGGGGAGAAGGAGAAGAAGGAAGGGAGGGAGATAGCTGGGGAGAAGTAGAGAGAAAGATGAGTGAGTGGGAGAGAGAGGGGAGGGAGGGAGGGAGGGAGGAGAGGACAGCAGGAGAGGAACTGAAAGAGACTGATTAGTATCGTATGAAATAAGACACCAGATCTAACGCTGAAAACAGATTCCAGCAATATGAATAGGAGTAAGCAAACAAGCATACAAACACATTGCATACACAAACATGAATAGAAATGCACACCTGTACACACACACACACACACACACACACACTTATACTGAAAGCAATGACTGTCTTGCTGTTCCTGGGGTTTGTTTTGCTTTGGGGTGGAGATGGGAGTGCAGATGTGTATAGGTTTGGGGGTGTTTGACTGTGTACATGTGTGTGTGTGTGTGTGTGTGTGTGTGTGTGTGTGTGTGTGTGTGTGTGTGTGTGTGTGTGTGTGTGTGTGTGTGTGTGTGTACACTCATCACACATCCACATTATCTGTAATCGCCCACTGTTTTGCAGCAGAAGACAAAGGCACAGCTCCTGTACTGATGCATCCAAGACGGATGCATTGGAAAAAAAATAAATCACAGGGTAATGGTTTCTCTGTAAAGCACCGTTGTCTCCAAAAAGTCGCTTTTAATCAATTCAGAAAACCAGAATCAGCAGATAAAACATAGAAGAAATCAAAACATACAACAAACAACAACATACAAACTAATCAATAAGAAGTCAGTAATAATTCACTTCTGTTCAATTTGTGGCTGTTTAAATTGATGAAATATCCCCAGGAGGTTGACAGAGGAATCTTTTATTAATAAAAACCGTTTTTGGTCAGCCCTTTCTTTCTTCTGTTATCTACTTTTCCTTATCACTGTGAAATAGGCGGATGCCCGTCTCTCAGATGTGAGGGAAAATAAATTGGCTACTTTCTGTCTCCATATCAAAATGTCTAGCGTGTGATAAATTTAGCTTGTCTGGAGGTTGAGCACAACACACTTAGTCTTCAGACTGGATTATACAATATGTACAATATGTTCATGGTGTTTCTGCTTCATTATAACAAATACAGGTAGCACAGTGGAGAACACATTAGCACATTATATGTATCAATACTTCTTTATCCTTCTTTATTAATTTACCATGAAACCAAATCATCTGGTGAACTCAGTTATCAGCTACAAACAGATAAATCCTCTAACTAACTAACTAACTAACTAACCAGCCAGGTGGGTAGAAGCCATGGATACGTGACTCCCAGCATGTTATTTGATCAATCGGTAGTGCTGTTGTACATTATTTCTTACAGTCAAACTCTGTGTAGTAGTACTGGAATACAAAATAAACTAACTTTACTCTCCTGTCACATATTTTACATTTTATGTATTTTCAAGTCTCCAACTAATTTAGAAAACATTATCCTTTGGTGAAAAGTCCTCATTGCATGATCAGAACATTCACAACTTTTATCCAGTAAACAAATGTACAATCAACAACACATATAAACAATGAATTAGTATGAGAAATGAGAAATTAAGTAATGGAGAGAGGCGCAGTGGGAGGCAGGTGACATGAGGAGGTGGAGGAAATAAACATGTACACCAGGCATCAATGTTATGCAGCTAACTATACTTCTATATTTATTCTGAAATATTTGTTAGCAACAAATTAGCGGCCAATATGAACTATCACAAGAAAAGCAAAGTAACATGACTAATCACAAACCTATCAAGCCACTACGTAGCAGTAAGTGTATGAAATACTTGTTCTGAAACAATATAAGTGTTTTAATAAAATCTGGTGACACACAAACTATGTTAGCGAAATAAATATTGTTGGTGGTTACGCAGCAGCAATGCATTCTGGGGCATCTCAGTGTGTCTAGTAACATTGGGTAGCATACTCAGAAATTCTTGCCAATCTATTCTAGTGTACATCCGGGCACTTTTCACGTACACAAAAATCTAAATCAACTAACTATGCAGTGGAAACACACTACGTACTTACTAGATGTGGGTTGTGGCAAACTACACTTATAAATGGACTGAAAATACCAGCATCAAACCAGCCACAACAGAAGCAGACCAAATAACAAGACGACTGTCAGAGGAAGACTAGGAATGACCTCAACGATGCTGACAGCTGATAGGTGCAACAGGGCAGAGTTCGTCCAGTCCCAAGGTGCAACAGGAGTGGAGCGAAGATTTAGAGTTGCTGTAGTAACTAACATCAAACCTCCTGACCAGACACCGGTTTGTTTCTCAAGATAGACAAACCAGTGGAAGGAGGGAGAGAGAGGTCAGGAGAGCAGCAAAGAGAGATGGACGAACGAGAGCAAAGCAGAGAGGATGGGAAGGAGGAAGGGAGTAAAGCGTTGAACTGAGCTGGCAAGGATTCATCCCTCAGCGTCCCAGCTCTAATTGGAGAATGAACAGCTGTTCAGTTTGACCTTCTCTCCTCGTAAATACATCTCACTCAGCAGAGACAGAGTGACAGAGAGCAGGAGACCGCGAAAAAGACAGAAAAGCGAGAGGAACCGACAGCAAGAGAGATTAAGACTGAGTGGCACAAAGAGGAAGGGAAGGAGAAGACTGATAAAGCATGACTGAGAGATGGAGAGAAGAGAGTTGAGATATGCAACCCAGAACACAATATAATACCCAGAACGAGAAAAAAAAAGAAAAGACTGACACGGAGCTAGGCACACAGAAGGAGAGAGATAACGTGGATATAATACAGAACAATACAACCAAGCCTTCACACGGCAGTGATATGAGGCAGCTGTGAACCGACATCTCTGTCTATCACACAGGGAGGCACAGGGAAAGGAGTCACCCAAGGACACGACCAAAAAAAAAAACCAAGAGATCGGTGAAAATAGCAAGCCAGAGAACAACGCTGCAATGATGTGCTTGTTGACAAGTGCCATGTAATGTAATGTAGTAGTATTTCAATTAAATGGCAGTCCCAGTGCTTTTCTTACATGATGGGAGAGTTATTTTGCAACAAAGGTTAAAAAACAAAAAGAATAGACAAATTTGAGAGCCTTTGCAATATTTGCAGGGAACTGCTGAAAACAAAATAGCTTAAGTGTGTAACTAAGTTCCTGGAGGGGTAAATGGTTTGAAGGGAACAGATGTGGGCCTTAGCCATATAAGCGGAGGACATTGGAAGGTTGCTAGTTTCACTGGTTTTGCACATCCAAGTTCCTCATTTGTACAGTTACTGAAGGTCTGGTTGTTTTGTTTGTTGAAACTCTAAACTATTTGGCTCTTAACATAATATTATTAATAATAATAATAATAGATCCTTTAATGATCCATTCAGGGAATTCCTTTTTCATTTGGCCCATTCAGTCTAACTAGGGTCATGATGGCAACTGATTTAATGTCAAGCTATTATGCCTTCTCTTCTCTTCCAAAATCCCTTGACCTTTCTGGTGTTTCTGGAAAACCATTCAGGAATTTTAATTTAAACAAGAAATGATCTAAAATATTTCAAGAAGAAACAAGCCAACTTGTTTCAGGTAAATTATTCACATGATTCAAATTGTTAATTACTAGTTAATTAAAAAATGTGAAAATCAGGTTTAACATTTGAACAGAAGGTATAAACTCTTGTCCAGATGGCTTTCCTTTACAGTGCAGGGGAATACATGTGGTTTGTTATGGACTTGATCAGAGAAGTGTGTGTGCAGACACACCTCACTGTGAATCCTGGGAAATAGATTCTAATGGAACTTACGATGGAATGAGCAAAGTGCCAAATGTACAGAGTAATTGAAAGTGTGTATCTGCATTTGGAGTGAGCATGGAGATACACTCACAAAAAATGCAGAGACACAAACAAATGTATGCGCACGCACGCACGCACGCACGCACGCACGCACGCACGCACACACGCACACACGCACACACGCACACACACACACACACACACACACACACACACACACACACGTAGTGTCAGACTGTTCAGACTGTAATCTGCCTGGGTACGGGGTTATTAGGTCTGTGGGGCGCAGAGACGTCATTTAATCTGTCTATCCCTCAGCACATCACAATCCAATAACACACACTCTCTCCAGTACAGACGCAAGTGTGTATGTACATACATGTCCCCTCTCAGATACTCTTACACTGCTATAGATTACCAATCTATCATGTTCAATGGATTCCAGGAGTTATTTTGTGATGAAGTTTTGTCATTTACCTTTTCATTGTACCCACTTTCCCTCAACCTGCCTCATCTACTTCTACTTCAGTTAGTCATTTCCTACATGTCCCACAATGCCTTTTGACAGTATGGGTGTGAACTTGTTTCTGCTGCATTCCTGTTATGTCAGACAAAGTCAGTCGATTATGTTGATTGTTCAGAATGTAACTAGTAATCATTAATCAACTAGTAACCATTATTTGTACCATATTTGCTTTCACAATTACCAGTACGAGGTTGACTTGAACGTTTTTTTCCCAGTTGGAAGCTCGTACTTACAGTATCTCAATGTATCATCAGCTATGGCTTTACCGTGTAGGTGGACAGAGCAGTTGCGCTAGCTGTTGTTGCTAGTGGAGAGAAAGGTAGACACACCTTTAAGCAAAAGCCAACATCTCTTGTCACTGCTTGTGTCGGTGGAGAAATCGCTTCCTCTCCTGCAATGGATTTCTCCCTGTATGCTTGTTGAACGTCGGTGCAAAACGGTGAGCCTAGAAAGAAGCCTTTGTTCTTCGCGTCTGTGTGACTGACACCATAACCGGGTGGTTATGGAAAATATCGGAAATATCTCAACGTTTGGCCAGTTAAACACAGCAATCTGAAAAATACACAACCAAAATGCACCCAGAAATACAAGGTACATCCAATAACTGTGAAACTTTTTTTTTTTAGGGATTTTTGCTTTAATCACCAGCACATACACCTGCTCATCCACTCTCACTCGTTCACTCTTGTGCACACACCCAAATATGCACACACACACATACAAACACTTCAATCTAATCTAATCCGAGCATCAGCTCAAATAGGCCAGATAGATAGGCCAAATCACTAACAAAACACACTCAAAACTCACAGGTGCATGCATGGACACACTAACACCACTCCAATCTAATCCTACCCAAGCATCACCAGCGAAAGCAAATCCCCTGTTAGGGCTCAAATCCAATAACAATGTCCCACCTCAACAGGCTCAACCATACAGGAGCCACTTAATGCTTTCACTGAGGCTTTCCAGTCTCGCTGTAGACGCACGCACACAAAGCCACAGGAGCACACATGGACCTGGTTTGTTAACCTCTTGTAACTACTCAGACAAACACCGTATGTTAAGAGTTTTGTACTGTGAACCACCTACAGCAACCTGAGAACTATCAACATAACTCATTTTGACATAAGGACAGGAGAATATGCTTATTTTAAGTGTACTTGTTTTTGGAGAAAGTTTGCAAACGCTACCATTTTCAAATTAAGAGTCTTATTAACACATATTGATCTTATCCTGAACAGTAAATGCACGTGCATTCGATGTTGCTCTGTGCTTGCATCAACATGAAAATTCAAAAGCTGCATTTGTGATAACTATTGTTCCCTGGAGGAGAAATTCTGTTTTTGCTTGCCCCGACTCTACAGGAAGGTCAGAGTGCGGCAGCCTGGTAGGGATTCAGTGTCTTGCTCAAGGACACAACGGCAGAGCGGACAATTTATGCTTTTGGTGCTTGAACCCAGGCCTTCTGGTTAAAGGGTGCTCTCCCTAGTCACTACCACCCTGCTGCAGTCGACTGTGCAGCCAAACAATAAAATGTACCTTGTTTTTAAAACTACACTTTAAACCAGAACTATTTGAGAATTTTCCCACAATCCACCTTTAGTAAACAGTTTTTCAAGCACTGGTTCAGGAGCTAGAGACACTCTACTACAGGTTGTTTGTTATAACTGCTAAGAGCTCAAACAAGAACAGAAAGAAGAATCAAAAGGTGAGAAAGAAAAATCTAAGTTACAGGTTAGAGAGATAGAGTTACAAGGGATGACAAGTAAAAGAGGAAAGTGAAGGATGTGATAGAGGAGAGGTAAGATAAACCAAAGGAGTGAATAGAAAAACGTGACTGATTAAGAAGTGAAAGGAAGAATGAATTCAAATGAAGCAAAAAAGTACACAATGTACAAACTGATATGAGAGAGAGATATATACATAGACAGAGAGAGAGAGAGAGAGAGAGAGAGAGAGAGAGAGAGAGAGACTGAGTAATGCACACCCACACCTTTAGCTATAGATGGGAAATGGCAGCAAACACCCACAACCAACCATCATGACCATCGTGTGTGTGCGTCCACATGTGCACGCCAGAAAGAGTGCACATTTACTGCAAGTGTGGAGATAATGAATTCACAATTGTCCACATGCGAAGATGTAAGTGGGCGGCGGGGAGGAGAGGCAGAGGACAGAGCTAGGATATATAAGCTAGCTTTCAATGTGTGAGATGGGGTTTGTACATCCCAAGACCTGTGACCTGATAGAGCGGTGGGGAATGAAGGGAGGAGAGAGAAAAAAACGCTAGAAAATCAGAGAGAGAAACAGGAGGAGAGTATGAGGGCATGGGAGCGATGGAGGAAGAGAGAGTGAGCGAGTGCGAAGGACAGTGGAAACAGCTGTCAAGACAGGGAGAAGGCAAAAGAGAGGGAAAGTGGAGGGAGCTATGAGGAAAGCAAAGCAGAGTCTATCTATCTTCACTGTACGTGCAGGCAGCCACAGACACTGGAAACCACATTAATAGATGCCCTGCTTTTTTTTTAGACTTCACTCCTTCACATCTGCCTTGTTTAGTGCAGGTTGAATCGAACCCTGGAGCGTTTACCCTTACTCTTGGTTCGGTTGGTTTGGGCAGGTGAGAACAATAAATTCTAACTCGGGCGCGCACCAAATAACCACACCGAGTCCGCTTGGAAATGCTGGTCTCGGTGCAAGTGGTGCGGTTCGTTTGGAGTGAACGTATTCCGATTGAAGTACAGGAAACAAGCCAAATATCGTGCAGTTTCATGACCGGAAGGAGACGGACGTTGATGTAATTAGAAAAACAGATGAGTCGCGGGCTAACGCGGAGTCATGAAGAGGTGAAATGCCTCCTCAATATTTGGGCAGAGGAGCAAATTTCCATTATGCTGGAACGCACAAAAACACAGAATATTCAAGCTGCTCTGCGAGAAGATGATGGAGAAGGGACTTTGACGAACAGGGGAGCAATTTTGTCAGCAAAAAAATGTAAATCAAGACAAAAATCCTGGTGAGATCCTGCAGGATTAACGTTGTGGATGCAATCAGAATAACTTGTTTTGACCTCACCTTACATATTTTTGTTCACTTGTAATTGGGTGTGAACCCCAATGAACCAAAAGTGCAACCAAGTAAACTTTCCTACTATAGTTCAGACCAAAGAAAACTTAGGTGTGACCTTACACCCTGTTGATGCCCCTACAGTGGTCCAACATGAGCCTGTCTGTCTCAGTGGGGGAGTCTCTCTCTTTCTGTTCCTCAGTGTACATCTGTCTGGTGTTCTAGCTTTTTGTTACATTTGCTGATGGGAATGTTGATGGAGTATTGTAAAAAAATAATTTAAAAAATAGGAAGAATTAATTTTTCAATTCAATCTACTGAGGTGGATTTTCTTCAAAACTCAAAAGGTAAAACTCTTGTTTGAGACTGTAGTTTCAATTGACATTCAGCATTGATCAAATATATAACAAGGTATGTGCATTACTTGAGGAATGTACAACAAGACCAATATTTTTAGCACACTATAATATTTGCCACGTCTCCAGCCATGGTGGTTGTCTACAAAATATGTGCGGGAATAGTCTGGAAGTACATAGAGTCTGTTATGTAACTTTTCGGTAAGATATTTTTTTCAGGACGGGACTACTTACATCATTGGGAGACACCGTGAGCACACTCCTGCTCTTCCTCATCGTTCCTGGAGTATCTCCCTCGCTGTCCTACTGCAAGAAGCTTCACATGCACACCTGGAAAACACAACAGCGCAGAAACAGGTTATTTTGGTTTGTGTCGAAGCACCCTAACGTCTTGTGGTGTATGTGGGGAATTGGGAACTTTGATTCATCAATACACTTTTACGGTTTTAGAATCCAGATAACAGGTGGCTAATAGGTCGCGTCCATTTTGCCGATCATGAGGAATGTGGAACGTCCACTGCAAAACAACCAGACCGTCGCTGCAGCATCGAGTCAAAAGAACGGCCCCTTCAAGCAGTGCAATACACATAGAAATGGCCTTGTAACCTCCTGACTATGGGTGGCATTTCTAAGACCTCTCACGTTCTGACTCATGTGTCCCAGTTTTTACAATAGTGGTTCAGCACGTTTCAACCACACAAACCACACGTACCACACAAGAAAGAAAAGGTAGCATAATGCAAACAAATACAAACTCAAAAAGACATCAATCTGAAGGAAATCACTAACAATAGTTTGATTAATCTGTGCTTTTTTTTTCACATTTGGACAAAACCTGAAGGCATACATGAGCTAACCTAAATTAAGCTTTGGCAACTTGGCAACTGGGTCCTTGTTCCAGCAAATACTAACAGGATAACAAAGAAAAAATGTAATAAAAACAGAAATATAGAATAGAAACAATAGTATAGCAAATCAAGGTTATATAAACATACTGACAATTTCAACACATTTAACATTTAAAGAATGTAGGAATGAAAAGAATGGGGAAAAGAAGGGTTAATAGTATTATTAGGGTGTGCAAAATAACTGAGACGGAAAAAAATGAATGCAGAATATGTATGACATGGAAAAATATGAAAAATACTGAATATATGCAGTATGAAACTGGAGGAAATATTCTAAAAATACCCATATATGTAAAATATCTAACAATGAGAAGGCGATGGGAATATGAAGAAAACAGTTCTAAGAAGGTTTACACAAAGACATGCACAGAAACAGCCTTTTAAAAAACTACACACCATGTCAATATATTCACTTGCCAAACGTAGAAAACATATTTGTCTTAGCTCTTGTTTATTTGCTTCACTTATTTGTCCAATTTGTTTAAATAAAAGGTAGGTAGATAACTTCTTGCTCTTTTACCTCAGCACTGGTTCTGCTCTTAGATGCTTGTTTAGGAAGGAAATGCACTTACGATTTCTGGTGACTAGTAGTTCTCTTACCTAATGCACTTATTTTAAGTCGCTCTGGATAAAAGCGTCTGCCTAATGGAGGTACCGTATGTACAGAAAAAGCCACAAGGACCTCCTCCGTCTATCACTTCCCTGTTATAGTAGTATTATGGTTGTAGTATAAAGTTAACTCACACACCAAACTCATTTTCAAGATCTGAGAGCAAGGACAAGTTGAATTAATGTGGGCAAACTGGAAATGAAATCTTGCACAGATGTGGTGAAATCCTTCCCTTGCATGATGCAGATGGCACTCAACAAGAGCAGAAATTGGTCTTAACGAGCTCGGCTCCTAGGGCGAGAGATTACATTTCTCATTTGGGTCATGTGTAAGAAAGCTGGTTGACGAGAGGAAGAAAGGTCATTAGAAAGTCCTTTTCTTTCCCCTCGTGCCTGCTCCATTGAGTCGTGCTGTAAGGCAGACTAAAGTGCAAGTGGGATGTGAAATGTGAACAGCTACTAAACAACACTTCATCATCAAACATACAGCAACTGAGCAAATCCATCTGCAAGTGTAGCCTCTTTCAGATGGCGCACACACATTCACACTTGCACATTTCCCTATATGCATCAAAGATCAACTTCGAGTTGGTATTTCCTTTCTCACTCATTTACAAGTTTGTCTTCCTATTAGGAAACACACAGTGCAAAGCAGTCGGGGGCAAATCAGCCTAGCCTTCATTATTGCTCCATCGGGGGGCATTCAGCAACTGATATATCAACACGGTAATATTGCTGTGCGCTACACTGCAATGTGATAATGTGTAAGACGTTCTTAAAGGCCCTATAAAAGTAACCGACTGACGGAGAAGCTGGCTAGCTACCCAGGCAAAATGATCACTCCTCTGTCAAACTCATCTGTGTTATTTGCTTCCCGATGCCTCCCCGGTGCCAGCCGTGGATGAACGCCGGGTTATAGCAATCTCGTTTTAAACGTCTTCCTTCTCTTCGCGTCAGACGCCATGTTCTCTCAATCCAACTCTCATCAACACAATAAAGCTGGAGATGATTTCAGTGTTCACGGCCTCTGGTTTTGTGCGAGGATGCCGCTCATTTCTTACTCCCGCAGTGAGTCATGATTATCATCACGCCATTATCTCTGACATGGATAATAAAGAAGAGTCGTTACATAAAACTGAATGGCGTAATCTAGGTTTCTGTACGTGGTGAGGAGGTGATCTGGAATGAAGTACATAGGCAATCTGACGGCGACAGCTTTACTGCGACAATATTGGTTCTGTAATACCAAAATTCATTATTTTCTATGGTCAATTTTTCATGAGAGTTGTAACCTTCATACTTATGTGTGTTTAGATGAAAGTATAAAAGATAATCTCAATTTTAATAACCTTAACACCATTTTTGCTACGCCATGAACAAGAATTCATTCGAACGAGTCAGTATTCTTACTCTTAGTTTGCCATGATATCTTGTAAGTACAAAAAAGCATGCGAACACACACACACACACACACACACACACACACACACACACACACACACACACACACACACACACACACACACACACACACACACACACACACACACACACACACACACACACACACACACACACACACACACACACACACACACGCTCAGTTGTTCACATTCATGAACACACAAGCACAATACTAAACACTGCCTTCCGAGAACAAAATATCAAAGGATCAAATGCAACAAGATTAAAGGATTCAAGTAGCACTCAGATTTTCCATCAAACATTGACTACTGAGACTTCCCTGCGTGATGTCTGGTGTGTGTGTGTGTGGTGTGTTTGTCCACCATTACCCTGCCACTCTAAATTTCATGGCTGAATGGGATTGACCTTGGAGTGAAGGTTGCCTCTCAGGACCGACTCCCTCTGATGGAGAACAGCACTCTTTGTCATTTCTGTGGTTTATTGTGTAGAACTGTTGACCCTGCTTGTCAACATGCTGTTCATACCATTTCCTTTTGGTATATAATATGTTGCTTATAACTGTTATTGTTATCTATATAATAACAATGTTGTTAATATAGTTGAGAATATGAAAGGAGAGGAGAGGAGAGGACCATCCTCTGTTTTCCACATCATTTCATTCAAATTGCTTTCAAGAACTTTGGTCTCAATGGTGATTTGGATGACATTTAGACATTTACACTTCATCAAACCTTTTAATCAAACCTGATTAAACGATATCGTGGCAGACTGGGGTGAGGGGTGGACTGACTCGCCCCTGGATCGGGTACCAGCTGCAGCCAGTTGAGGCTGATTGCAGCTGGGTCCTTTTTAACCTGTGTGCGTCAGCGTGAGAGGCTGACGGAGTGTCTGAGTCGGCAGGCGATCGACTGTGAGCGAGGAGTGAGCGGAGCCAGCAGCAGTAGCAGCAGCAGCAGCAGCAGCAGCAGCGCCCGAGCGAGGTCCTCGACGGGGACGGAGGCGAGGGGCCCGAGGAGGACGCAGCCTGGAAGAGCTGGCCGGTCGGGGTTGGAGCGGAAGGCTCCTGGAAGCCTGGTGGGGTGGCCGGCTGTGGTGGTCCGCGGCTGACCCACCGGGACGGAGGGAGGGGCCCCAGCGGAGGGAGACGGTGCCGAACAACTGCCGTCAACACCCGGGTCATGTTTATATTGGTGACTAAATAAAAGGCCCTGCTGGCCAGTTAACTCCGCCCTCCTGCCTGTGTCTGTGTCTCGAACCCAGTACAGTAGCAAGTTGCTACAGATATATTTACTAGTAAATGCATAATTTTCATAAAAGGCACTTGCCTTTAGTGTTAGCAATTTGAGTGGATGAAACACTAAAGTCCACACTACTTGTCGGAGCTACTTGCAGTTTTCTTCATGGGAATGAGCTGAAATTTACATTTACACTTCAATATGTAACTGCAAGGAAATGCAAAAAGAGAAAAGAGATTTTTCACAATACACAACAAGTACACTGCTGTTTGAGTAGAACCCAAAAACTCTATGTATTGAAGTGCCACAACACACACACACTAATCAGCAGCCTTCATATCTCCCTCAGCTCGGCTCTTTTTTTTTGTATAATCTTCCCTATCTGGCTAATCTTTGAGTTTTCTCTCCCATCGAGGAAAATCTCTGTACTTATTCCTTTTATAATGGTTCCTCTCACTAACACAGCAGGCTAATGAATGCTGAAGCAGCCTTAATGGTCCAGCACACTTTAATTCCCCCCATGCTAATCATTCAAAAGGCGGCATAGAAGACTGACTGAACAGCCATTGAGCCTCGCTCTAATGAGCCGATTCAGCCAGTTTTAAGGGTCTTAAGACAGAATTCAAACAGCAATCCTTCGACCCGGGACAGTTTTTTTATAGGGCGAGGGCGAGGGCGGGAGAGAGAGAGAGAGAGAGAGAGAGAGAGAGAGAGAGAGAGAGAGAGAGAGAGAGAGAGAGAGAGAGAGAAGCCAGAAGGTAGAAGAAGAGAAATGAGAGATGAGAAGAAAGAGAGTGGTTTGGGGATAGACAAAATAAGACGGGGGAGATTCGGAGAGAGAGAGATGAAAGAGAAAAAGAAGCCAGGAGGGTCAAGGAAGTAGAACAAAACAAAGAAAAAGAGCATTTGAGGTTAAAGAAAGTGAGAATGAAGAATGAAGTGCGAGATGAGGAAGCACTAGTAGACCGGGAGAGGGAGAGAGAGAGAGAGAGAGAGGGAGAGAGAGAGAGAGAGAAACGAGGGCATGAAGATGAAGCGAAATGAACAGCTAGGGGTGCTTTGGATATGGCATATGTATCACATTATGTGGTCAGACAGCTCGGGTCAGACAAGGACAGTTCATGTCCTTGAAGCAGATGGAAGCAGAAGTCTGCAAAAACAGACAAGATGAACTTTAACTCCCCCGGCAGATCCGAGTGAGAAATTAACATCTCAGCCGCCTAAACAGAGCTAGACCGTCTTAACGAGTCCACTCCAGCACAAGACACGCTCCGCCTAATAGCAGGCTTGGAAAAAGGTCGGCCACACAGTGTTTCCCATGTACTGATTAAGTCTGGGTGGTCTGCCCAGAAAAAATTAAATGAACAGTAAATTTGTGTTTTATATTCATTTCAGATGCTGGTGTTCAAGCCGGGTGCCTACAACACCATGGTCAAACAGTTAAAGCCATACGTAGAAGTAGAAAGTAGAAGTACTGACCATGTTTTTCCTCCACCCATCCCATACACCAGGTGATTCTAATTAGCACAACTCTTCATCTTGGTAAGAGCCAGGTTGGAGCAAATACGTGGTTAGGATTTCTACTTTCTGAAGCTTTACTTTCTACTTTTTACCACCATATTTGCTTCACAAAACCAGCGCTGGTCTTATGAGAGTATAACTGTCACCTCATAATGTAGCAGCCCCAGTAGTGTGGCAGTGTGAGTCTTTAGTTATTAACCTTCGGGGGGTTTCTGTGATAAGCGAGAGCCGCCATTCACTCGATTCACACGGCAGCCATATTGTATTCATGTCATCCTTGGGTGGCAGAATGGAAAAAATGAAAATATACACCAAAATGATCCTCCAGTATCGTGGAGAGATGAGCCAAATTACCCAAGAAGGTTCAAAGTCTACAGTAACTGGACTGAAGTAAAATCCATGATGATGTCGATGAAGATGAAGATAAAATCAATCCACAAAGTTAGCTAATGTTAGCAGTCAGCTACTTGACATGGTTAACGTTAGATTTATCTTCAAACCACCTAGCTGTAGCATATTTGATAGCAGAAGTTTAAGGTTAACGTTTATTTCAAATGCATGTTTGTGGTTCCAACAGCTTCATTTCTAGGATAGCTGAAGGGCAGGTGGAAAAGCTTTTAACTCATGTGACAATGTACCTAGCGATCTGGTTTCCTCACATCTCACTCTCTCTTGAGCTTAAGCTACCGACTGCCAACAGCGGCTTTTCAGGAATTGAGAAAATGTTCCTATTGATTCAGGCACTTTTTTCTTTTTTTTACAATAAAAGGGTTTCCTGTACCGCAGGGTCATGAAACGTAGCACACAAAGCACATAAATGAAAAATGTCAATTGCTGTTATATATGTTATCCCTCAAGCAGGGGTTCTTAACCTGGGGGTCGCGAGTATTTATTTATTTTGTCAAAATATATATATATATATATTTCCCCTGTGTGTGTACAGACATTGGAAACAAATTTCCTCTAAGGAGGACAATAAATAATATATCAACCTATCTCTATTGAAATAGCGCACAAAAATATTTTGAACCTTGACCTCAATCGCTACTATCAACCGTGCTGCGTGCTGGAAGCTGATATCGCCATGTGAATGTACAGTGTTGTGTGGAAAGAAAGAAATGGAGCTGTTTATAATGGCCGGAAGCAAGACAGCACAAGATGTGTCAGCTAACAAACGCACGGCAGAGGAAGAACCGAAAGGGGAAAAAAGCCAAACCAGTCTCACCTGTTCATTAAAATGTCTGAATCCATATTTCACAAAGGAAATCATCACTGGCGAGGTTTCTCGGTGGGGGATGTGATCATTAGCAGATTATCTTTGGGTCCAATTTTGTGTTTCATAACAGATTAGTAGATTACGCTGGGCGGCACAGATGTAGAAAGCTGTTTATGAACATATTAGTGCTGTATCCTATGGGGAGGAAGCGCGGTGATGTGTGTGTGTGTGTGTGTGTGTGTGTGTGTGTGTGTGTGTGTGTGTGCGCCCTGCTTTCTAATGAGCTTTTCTGCTTAATTTGTGTTAGGCCAGACAGGTGTGAAGACACAAACACAAACATTGTTTTAAAAAAAAAATCTGCGGGCACCAAGAAATCTAATGCTCTCTACATGCAAACAGCAGCAACAACAAGGCGTATTCAGCGTGGACCCATGAAGAGGAGAGGAGGAGGACACGAAATAGAGGGAAGAGGAGACTGTTCATCTTAGTCAGGCAGCCACCGGCGGTCAGAACGAACCGACGTGCTCGGGTAAAAGAGCCCCTGTGTTTTCCTATAATGAGGAAGGTCTCCGCGACGTGGCCTTCCCTTTGGCGTGCAGTCAAACTGAGAACACGGTCGAGGTGGTCACACTCTGAACATCGCAAACTCCTCAAAGTCACTTTCTACAGCAAAGACACTTCCAGCAATACAATATGTCAGGTGGAAATCCCGTTTCCACCCGAGCGACGCGTGACCGGCAAGTAAAGTTTCCTCTCTCCGAGACCAGACGACCGGTCGGTCGGACACACCGATACCCCCCCAAAAAAAACTCAGCCAATTCCCTAAACCCACAGTTCATAGGTATTTCATTTCAGTGGTCGAGGGAGAAGCTCAAGCTGGCATCATGACAAAACGTAACAAGGTGTTCTGTCACATCTCATCTCGTACCTCTCTCACTCGAGTTCACGTAACAGAGACGCCAATGGGAGCCGGCTCCAACAGAGCATGCCCTGTATCTGCCTCACAGAGGAGAGATAACAAGCTTCCTGTCTGCCTGTCCTGCTGACTGACTGACTGCCTGCCTGCCTGGCTCAGCAAGAGAGACCAGCCGACAGAGGAAGAGATGCAGTCTGTGTGTTTATCTACCTGCCTTGTCTTTCTTTTCTCTATATTTAGGTCACAGCTTGAACCGTCTGCGTTTCTGTTCATCTCTCTGTCTGTTTTGTTTGTCGCTCGTCTCTTTTGTCGGCGTATTCACTTTTCTTGCTCGTGGAGTTCTATGTTAAAAAGCGAGTGAGTGAGGGTCGGCGCTATGACACGGTGATCCAGGGGACCAATCAGCACGTGACAACGCGTGACGCTGTGTGACAACCGACTTGCACGGTTGAGAGGCTTTCATTCAACGGGGCTGTGCAGGGAGAGTTGATGGGTAAGAAGCTGAAATGAAGTGAATCAAATGCTGTCAGAAACAAGTAGCGGCGTTCATTCATTAATTCATATGTTCTGTCAAGCTGTTGCATCACTCACAAAATCAACTCGCACTGCAATGAAATAAAAAATCAGTCGTTCCCAACCATTGCATGATTTGGGATAATAAGGGTTGAAAACATCTAGACTGCTCCATATTTTGCAATTTTTACCTCACCTAGTTTTTGATCAACATAGATAAATGTTGGTGTGTGTGTGTGTGTGTGTGTGTGTGTGAGCACATGTGCTGATAACACCATCATAATCACCATCACCATCATCACGCCACCACAAATCAGCTGAACCAAATCCTAAGAGAAGTCTTCTTGAGCGGTTGGGTCTGATATTAATGAATACTAGGATATTAATATAGGAACGCTGTGAGTTTAATCCTCCTGACATATTGAATGCTGTTAAAGCTCATGGGGGGAGCAGGCAGCCTGACCCCAGACCCAATCATTATGTCCAATATCAAGAAAATCACACACTGTACTGGAGACTGAAGATATTCTGCTTTATTATATCATGAATGGCAGAGAGGAAAAGAAGAAAAAGAAGATTGTACGTGACAAAGTTTGTGAGCCCGCCATCCCACATGAGTGGAAATAAGTCAAATATTAATACACTTGCTGGAAGGATTATTATTTTAAATAAAACAGACAAACAGACAATTTAGTGATTTTTTTTTTTTCACCCTCCACTTGTTAAATAAATCCTTTTAATCCTCTGATATTTTTGTGCTCTCTTCTTTAAAAATGGAGCATCAAATTACATATTTGACTAACTTACTGTGCCGTGGTTGGCTTACCATACCAGCAAGAAATAGAACCCAATTTCACCACTGGTTAGTCCTGAAGCGCCATAAAACGCTTACTGCTACTTAACCCACTGACTGCGTTTCAGTACTACTGGTAGCTGGGACAGAATCTGCAGCTCCCACAGAGGAGCTTAGCCATATTTGATCATGCCTATCTTCTTTAAATGGTTTTCAGAAGCATGCCCAGTAACATGAACATGAAATTGCAGCCCCATGATTTCACCGACTAATCTGTTTTGATGAGCGTGATAAACAACACACATTACACAACGTTTGTAGCAAAATGCCCAAGGTAAACCAAATTGATTATGGCAAATTACAGAACGCAGAAAAGCAATTTGATTTCCTCCCTGCGGAATTAAAAGGAAAAGCCTTTAGTTGAATTCACTCCAATATGTTATTTCATGCTTTGAATCCTCTTCAGCCGCATCAGTCGACCGCACTAATCCATTTTTAAAGTGCACAGATGTCCAGGCATAGGTGCTTTAAAAAGCTGCCGGGGATGACACATTTATATAACCCCTGTGTGTTTATGAAAGGTTAAGGGTAAACAACAAATGCCCTTCCTGCAATCGCGAAAGGCTCTTTACGTGAGACATACGTGGTTCGCAGGAAGTGACTCCATGCCTTGGCGTGTCTGCAATCAAGAGATGGTGGCCCTGCTGCTGTCAGTACTGATCTCGTCCCCCAGGGTGAAGAGACAGAGATGTCTGGCGGCGCATCTGCTATTACATTAGACCTTTTGTTTCCCCCGGATTCATTCAAGTGTTGGGTCACAACACAACAAAGAAAAGTAGCCACCAGTCACCACTGCTGGAGAAAATGTCAAATTAATAAAACATTGTAATTTCCATTCTACTGTATTATATATATATATATATATATATTCCTGATTTTAGCTAAATTCTTCTCAAATGACAGAAACACTATTTGCGTTGGTGTTTTAGACATGAGTATCCAAACTAAGTCTATAAGTAGAATCTGTACTGGAACAAAACCAGACATGGATACTGAGTGTATGGGGGTGAAAAATCATCTGTTAAGGGACTAAGACGTCTCGCACAAAGTAGGCTATCAGATCGAAGAAATTCATTTCCCACATATTATCAACGGCAGGTTTACACAGTAAGCCAATTTGCCAAATTTTAGGTTACTAATCTGTTTTTATTGAGGCTTTTTTGCGTTCATTAGCAGGGCATTGGGATGCCTTTGGCAACATAACTTTAAATAGGTAACTTTAAATAACATTTTCCCAGAAACAAAAATTGAGGACCCACTTCAAATCTTCCTACGTCCCAAGTTTGGGTCCTGACCAAACCTTGGAGCAGCTCTGATATCTAGAGTGATGATGGCCAGGTGATCTGCTGGCTCCAGAGACAGCTCTGCTAGGGGCTTTTTTCTCCTCACACAGATCAACACTGAGACAGGAAAGTGGTCCTGAGGGACTTTCTACTGAGCCGAGTCTCTTTCCTCAACATTTCCTCACTCAGCCCCTCTCCTCTCACTCTTCACACTCTCAAGTGAGTGTTGTCACTTCACACACACACCACCCGTCTGCCTCCTAACCCCTGCTTGACTAACGTTAAGAGGCCTTATAGAAATCATCTCATAAAAAAGGAAGTGCTCGCTCGCAGGTTCTTTGTTGAGGTCGTTAAGCAACTTGATTCTCTTTTATTCTCTTCCTCCAACAGCAAATGTCATCCATAGGAACAGGTTGGGTGTAATCAGAGAGGCTTGCACTCCCACAGAGCATAAAGTAGAGCAAAGCCACTCTGGGTGGGGAATTCACACCAACAGCTACTGGCTTGATAATAAAGACCTGGAAGAACCAGTGAGACAGAGAGAGAGAGACAGAGAGGAAGGAGAGGAAAATGCAGGGCGAGAATCAGGCCAACGACTAGAACCCAATGTGGTGGGAAAACATTAGACATACAACATTAAAAAGATATTTTCTATTACGCTCAGTGAAATGGAATCACAATTCAGAGTGAGTTCACTGTGTGACCCCCAAATAGTTTATAAATTATTGACCGTCAGTGACACACACATTTTTTTGCACACTAAAATCAAAGTGCACATTCTTACACACACACACACACACACAATGACTCTGTTGCTCTGCCAGCTACGCCTATGTTTGTCTGACTCGCTCCACACACACACACACACACACACACACACACACACACACACACACACACACACACACACACACACACACACAGTTAATCAACTGTAGATTGCATGGCTGTCGGTAGCTACAGTGTTCCACCAGGGTGTATTGATTGCCGAGGTATTACATGATCAAGAAAGTGGAAAATACTGATTGGCTTCCGTCCAATTGGACTCCTGAGGACCTCCTTGACACAAACATAGTTGGGGACAAATTGTGTGACGCGACATATGGGAAAATAATTCAATTACTGATTTTCCTGCCATTTCATTGCAGAACATCTGTTAGCTAGCTTAAGGTGCTACATGCTCATTGAACAACATATATAGTCTTCTTTTAGTTTGTCTTTACTACAGATTAGCATCCTAGTGATCTTAACAAAGGCACAATGATCCCAGTTCGTTACAGTATGGGGATAACATCTGTTTGACCCCAAATTATATTTCATCAGTTTCTTTAGTTTGACTGCCACCTCCTCAAATCAGTTGTTGCTGCTGTTGCTTTGTGAAAATGTGATGCACGCCCACTGCTCAACTCTCAAGATTACCACCCTTATTTCATGTTTATCAGAGGAGCAGGATTATTATTTCATGACGTCTCTCACAGGGGAATCCTCGAGGCCTTCTAGGTATTCAGTGATGGCCCAAAAAATATTGAAAGCCTTTTTTAACTCCTAGCTGTCATCATTTAGAATTCTGTTTGCTTTCAAAATGAAAGGGTTAGATCTCTGAACGGGGGGAAAAATGATCCGATTTTTTCTTTGAGTGATATCTAGGCAGAACAGTGACCCCTGGTGGCCAGAGATTACTCGTCTCCAAGCTGGGCCTTCGGTAGCTGAGGCGAAGGCCCTTGCCATTCAAATGAATGAGGTTATATTTGACAGGTGGAAAATCACATGTTGCTATGTGATGGTTGGGATAGTTTTCCTTCTGCTTCTGGGCATTTGTGAATACCCAGGTTTTGCCACATTTCTTTGCGCCCAGTTAGAACATCGAATGAGTCGATTAGGCCGAGAGAGTGACGTTAGCAAGTGTTTGTGGTTTGGTGTGATGGCAGCTGTGGCAGCAAATGTCAGTGGAGATGATGGCAATTATGTGGCAGATTTTTTTTAAATCACCCTCTTTCAGCCACACTGACTGTAACATGTTCAAAGAGGGCAGCCAACGCCCACTCAGCCAGGATTGCTGCAAGCTGGCAAGAGCTACCAACACCATTTCCAAAGGAGCGGTTGATATCCTTGGCCGACAGGTAGGCCAGGCTGTGTTGCTGGGACTGTCTGCTGTTTTCCCTGGACGAGAGGCCGGTGCAGGTTTCAACAGCCTTAGCTGCTTGATTAAAGCAGCTCGGAAACACCAGGAGCGAGCCACAGTGAGCCGGAAAACCTTCAGCAAAACAAGAGTTGATCTCCAGTTGAGTGAGCGGAAACGTAGGGAAACTCTGGCACACAATGAGAAGGTCAGACAGGAGGGGGAAATAATATGACTTATTTATTCTGTTGTGTTTTGGGGGAAACAAGAGCTTCCATTCAGGACATGATGAGAGTCAACTAACAAGAGGGATTTATTTGGGATTGCTTGACATTCTGGCCGAGGATGACGGTGATCGGAGATGCCACCTTGCAACATCAGAAGTGTTCACCGACACATCTAGCACAACACAAAATGAAATGATCAACGCAGTTGCTAATGTGATAAGAGATCGAATACAATAAAGCAGGAGGTGATAAAAACACCTTTTGTTGCGGTCATGGTTGATGAGACAACTGATATTAGTAATGCAGCCCAAAGCTCCTACATTCTCTTCAACTCCACGCTGTGCTTTTCTTCACAGCAAAAAGCTAGACATGCAGTTCTGTCTCAACAGGGTCAAGGAGAGTCAAAGACTGTGAATGTCTTCTGGACTCCTGTACCCAGAGAAGTTTACTGAATACAGAGATACCTTACCCACTGTTGAGGCTGGAAGAAAGGTATGGGACCCATTTTGGCTTGCCACACCTCACAACAGACCCAATCGTGTATGGCATGGCTACGTTTTGAGGGAAGGAACACTACCTCTACCTCTCTACACTTTATACCCCCATAGATACTCCAAGAACGCCTCATGGATTTGAAGGTAAAGCACAAATTTCTTCTTTCTAGTCTTTACAATACACAGATATTCTCTTCATTCAGCACCATGTTGTGTGGGCCAATTATTCAAGCTGCTGTTATTTCAGTCATTTGATGTGCTGTTGATGACAATGTTGATGGGAATGGGTGCAGCTTGTGCGTTTTCCCTGCAGCATATACACATATATACAAATTTCTACATGTTTCCAAGCACTCGTAGGATTTGATCCTACCAAACGCACATATTCAGATACGAAATGATGAATCTGACTATGTTCGTAGAAACGTTCGTACTAATGTTATACAATCAAACCTGAGTGTACGCATGTTTCGTGAATGAGGCCCAATGTGTCTGCAGGGTGGGTGATGGGTTAAGTTACATGCTCTGTAGTATCCGTCAAAATTCTTGTCTTTGTATCATGGCATCTGTTTTTCCTACTTTCCAACTACCTGTCTCTCCTACTCCTATACTATATATATATATCCTATACTTCCTTACTCTTGTTCTTGAAACAAAGGGGCCGAGAGGAAGGCAACAGAGAGAAAGACATAGATCGAGATAAGTGACGTATGTGGTTTGAGGCTGGCAGGCAGACTCACAGACAGGGAGAAAATGTGAGCAATTTGGAAGCAGACACACAAAGACAAATACCAACTGATACCAACTGATCTGCTAGCTGGAAGGAAAGATCCTTGAGAAATTTGCTAAGAGCTTACAATCAGAGTTTCGAACACCTACATCAGTGTGTGTCCATGCATGCATATATACACATTTTCCATACATCAGTTGCAAGAACCCATCGTAAAGTGGCCCCATGTGAGGTTGAGCATTAGACCTCCTTTCCACCTGGAATTAACCTGGGTGATTATATGGTGTTTGAATAGAGCAAAAACACGGAAAATACAGGCATGGAAATAAATGCACGGAAATAAATGCACCCAATTATGCATCTGCTCACATCTAAATCTCCCAAACCACCTCTGAACGTGGTCGGGAATGATTTTGCCCACATTAACAAATGTAAACCTCTCCAATCTAAATCCAGCTAAATCACATCTAAAACACAATTCAGATGAGTTAATATTAACATGTTAAAACCAGGTGTAAAGGGGGCCTTGGTCGGGAGGAAACGAAACAACGAGCCCATGGGAGACAGAGAGGAACAAGCATTTCTGAAGAAACTGCACAAATACAAAGTCCAACAGGATGATTTTATTCCACCATCCTCTTGAGGTGGGTGAAAAATATCCTAGCAGAAAAACAAAACTAGCCTTCCGCCCCCCAAATGGCCACTCCCGTCCGTAGATTTGAGAGGAGAAGACTCACCAAGCAGTCAAACGAGAAACAGTGAAAATCCACATGCAGGATATACATCAAGGTCTGGGTTTGGCAATATACACACTGGAGTAATAAGGGGGGAAATGAAACTGACTATGAGCTGAATGCTTGGCAACATAATTACTGACAATTATCTGTCTTCTCTTGTTTTAACCATTCAGCGCTGTCAATTCAAGCTCTGTGAGTGTAATGCTCCTTCACAGAGACACCGGCGGCCTGTCTGTCACCAGAAGCCTGTCTGTCAGAGTCCGAGAGGAGACAGAGGGCGGGGGAGAGAGAAAGGCAGAAGATGAGAGAGATAGCAGGAAAGCAAGAGAAATAGAATATAATTCACTGAGGCGAAAGCAAGACTAAATGGGAGTCTACGTGAGAGGAGCGCCACAGTGTGCTGATGCTCTCAAGTTGAGACCACCCACAGTTTGTGACCTGCAATAAGCTACTAGATGCTCGTAAACAGCTTGCGGATAGCACAGTGTGCAAAAGCGAGCTATAGAACAAAGCTGGCTCTCCTGAAAGCATCTAATAGCTGCATTACCGAGACCACCTGAGAAACCATTGCGTGATAATGCATCATCCCTTGATGCCTCGCGGAAACACTTCAGAAACCTGTCTAACCAGTTCCATGAAATGCTGGTCTGTTCCCCATTACGACTGACCATATACTTCACTTTGCTGGGTAGCCATAGGCTGCAACTGCAGTACTGTGGTCATATTTGTGCCACTGGTTTACCATGCAAATATTACACCATAAGCTGGACAATGATTTTGCTTCTTTTCCTCATTTTTGGTGCATGTATGAAATGGAGGATGTTTAATGTCATTGTTGCACATAGCATGTGCATCTGAAGCCAGTTTGACATTGAGCTAGTCAAATCAAATTCTCACCTGCAAAAGAATGCATTTGGTTGTTGTTGTTGTTGTTGTTGCACACCCAGAGATCCAGCAACTGTTTGTGCAAGGAAAGAACAGTATACCCTCCCCTCACTCCCTTTTTCTCAGTGAGCAATTTCTTGTCCTGAAGGGACAGCGTTATTGTCATGTTGTGGTTGTTGTCATTTCCCCCCCAATTGTCCCTGAACATCAGCAGCTCATTTGGTAGATTGATTTAGCGAATTGTACTAACGAGGTGAATGCCATTGGTGATGGTTATTAGCGTTATTGGATTGCGGCTGTGGAACTAATGTTGAACTGCCTGATGCCAAGAACTCCCAAACCAAATGAATGGCTCTACTGTTTGTAATGGCAACCAACCATTTTTTGCACTGTCATTAGAGCTACTAACATGAAATAAACATGAAATAAGGCATGAGAAAATCTCTCTACTTAGCACTTTCAAGCCATGTCCTTGCATACCTGCCAAAGCCCCATTCTGATAAAGACCTCTAGCAGACAAAACATCATCTATCCAATCTGCCACTCTCTACACAGCACATCTCATTCAGTCAAGAGGTAATTACAAAACTCTACATAACTTGAAGAGCAAAATTCAAAGAAAACACAGCTGGGAACTATTGAGATATAAATAAAGATGATGATGAATGAAGACAAAATAAAAGAAAAATAATAAAAATATTTTGAAAAGGTGCCACTGTATGAAAACCCTATGCTAGAATTGTTCATTCCATGTTCAGAATATAAAGTATTTTAAACTATTTTTGTACTGTAAAAAAACAGCATGCCTTTTGGAAAGATATGCTACTATATTTATCTAACTGTTTCTATGGCATTTCTGTTGTATCGGTCATTGGGAGAGGTTGAGGCTGGAAGTCAGATGGTAACCTATAACATTGCTCCAAACTCCAAACTGGTTCAAGCCCTGCCTTTATCCATTTTCGTCTCCTCAAACTCAAACTGCTCCTTCCAGACGTTCCCTCCCTGCCCTTTCCCCTGGTCTCATCAGAGACCTTCGTCCACAGCCATCATAGCATCATCATCTCTGGTGGTTGTATTTTGTGGATCAGGAAGAGGAGCAGAGAAAAGTGTGCATTGAGATGGAGACCGGGAGAAAGAAAGAGGGAGAGGAATGTTTGCTGTCAGACATCCACAATTATAGCAGCAACAGTCCAGGTACAATTCATGATTATTGGATTTCTGTTGTGTTCCCATTCATCATTCACTTGTCAACTTCTTACCAACATCATTACACTTTACTATTCTTTTTGTAGTGTCCAGCTGAAATGGCATTTGGACGACCATTACTCCTTTTTCCAAACATGTTAGGGCGTGTCTTACCAATACATGCATTGTTGAATGGATGAATTCAACGGATGTAACACAATAGAACAATAACATCCCAGAGGCCATTTTTCACAGTGAACATGGGCCGCGTCTCATACGTAGCCAGATCATCGAAGTAGCAGTGATCCACTTGGTGACTTTGTTGATAGATGTGGTGACACCCCCAACCCCCCCCCCGGGGAAACTGTATGCATCTAAAGCGATTAGCGACACATCTAGCGACGCTTTCCGGCCATGGAGAACAGCATTAACGTGTTGACTCCTAAAGCATTTAGCGAACAAATCGGTACAGCTAATGCTGATTTGCACTACTTGCTTGTCTAATCCAATGATATCCAATGACCACCGTGCTTCCCATACATAGTATAGCAAATTAAAGTGTAACGTCATCTAACAACTTCTTGAACAGAACAACAGAATTAGCTCCCTAGTTAGGTTAGCTATGCTTCTTTTTGAGTGCTAATATCTCATAAATGAGTATGAAACTTGGAATGTAAAGGCATTTGTTGATTGCCTTTTGAATAACACGTTCCTGCTTCTATTCCAGTTGGACTTTGACCATTTCTACTTCCTGTTTAAAATATTTATATGGTTGCACACAGGATTTGAGCGCTCCAGTGTGAAGCCTACACTCTAAACCTTTGCAAGCTTTACAAAAGCAGCGCAACAGAGACGTGCCTTCATACCATGTTCTTAATTTGCAATGTCAAAAACTACCTAGAACAGAAGTTGAACTTATTCAGTGGGATGAATTTAGTGTCACCCTGCTCATTAAAGACCCGTGACTTATTTTGGCTCCCAACCCCTAACGAAATGCTGACCTGGAGCAAGCTAAAAGGGTTTTCCCGGACATGGATCTGTCATTGGTGTCACAGGACAACAGTCTCGGGGTCTGCCTTGGGGGTTTTCCTTTTTTCCTTGTATAGAGATGATCCTTTGTACCTTTGGAAAATTCAATGACTCACAGCGCCACAAAACCCAATTGACCTGATACATAAACACCGGGCGCACATTCTGGAAAGGTTTACATTATGGAGACAGTTGGTTTTCACATAGTTAGTTTACAGTCATGCTATGGTCTTACTAGTCAATGTAACGTGTGTGGAATGATGAGCCCTTTCTCTGCTCTACTCCTACTTGGTGTTAATACTCAAGTTTCCCTTTCAGAGCAAAAGATGTATTATTTCATTCCTGACAGAACAGGAATGAAATAACGGATAAGAGCTGTCAGACATAAGACAGACACACACACACACATACACTTCACTTTGCAAAGTCTATAGATCCTTGAGGCTATTCAGTTCATGCATCCACAGCCCACACATCTCTCACACTGAAGATATCGCTGTTGTCATGGGAAAATTTCACAACTCCAATCGTGTTGATTTTTCTGTTTTAACTTCAGTCGAAGGATTCCATGCGCCTCTACGAGTTGAGAAATTTCTACCACCTATTGGTCTCATGAAACCCTTTCAAAACAGGCTCAAACATGCATGGTTGTCATGCTGGTTTAGGTTTTGGAGATACTGGGTTTCACTGGACAACGACGCCACGCAGAGCGTAATAGCAGCATGCAGAACACAGAGACAAAGAGTCGAATACAGACTCAGGGAATCGTTCTCTCCTGGGGCCTCGTGTTGAAGGTGGAAACATGAAGACAAACATTTATTCTCAGATTTATAAAAAGCAGAGTGAATGTACGCCAGCAGTCGGCATGTTTCTTGATTTTTTTACATGAAAACGAACCTAATACGCACACCCTGACAACTACCAAAATGAAGCTGGTTGCTGGAATGCCCCATACTCACCAGTTTCCTTTTTCATTCCTCATTCAGCTCTTTCAGCGGAGGATATTTAGCAGGTGTACCTTCTGGCTGGTTGCTCTGCCAACAACTATAAACCGACTTCCAAAAAAAATCTATGAAAAACACGGCAGCGGTGCCACTCAAAGATAAAGAAACGTTTTTTTACAAAGACTAAAATTTACCTTAACTATACCATATTTTTTTTATTAGTGGCCACATCAGGCTGACGTTGTTTTCGGAAAGTTCTCAAGTGTGCACAATCTCATCATCAAGAGCTAGAAAACTGACATGACCTTTAAATATCCTAAGCCTGCCATTGTCTCACAAATTGCAAAAGTCAGTATCGCTAATACAATACATGTTCAGTAACTTGAAAGCCTTAGCTGTGTACTGTACAGCGGATGACAGGATTGGCTGAGTGATAGCAGGATAGGGGAAAACTGTGTGGAACGTGCTATCTAATAATGAGAAGAAAACTTACAGAGCTGAATATCACATGTAAGATAGGAGTGGTGGGAGAAGCGTGAAAATCTGAAGTGAACAAAAACACGCTGACCCCTACCTCAACAACAACCGATGCTGTTCTACGGTCAACAGCATAATGGGCACCTCTGAGGTGTGAAAGTACGCAGCTGAACAAGTGTGAAGCTGGTTGTTGCTGATTAAGAGCATGTGCATTCAGCAATTCTTCCCCAGGTATAATGTGATCGGAACGGGCAGCTCACAGGTGTGAATGAGTGTGAAGTCAGGGGTTTTGTCCACAAGCAGCATATATGCGCTCAGCAAATCTTCCCTGGCTAAGTAAAAGGTTAGGTGCCATGCTAAATCTTGAATCTCCCAATTTTTCCCCCCTTTCACTTACAGCGATTGTCTGCCGTTGTTTCCCCGTCCACAGAAAGCGATTCGTGACCCTCTGGGATCAAGTCACCTAGTTAGAAATGCATTGTAGCGCCCAGAGAGTCAAGTGGTTAAGACCTCCGCCTGTTGAACTACGTGTTTCCCTCGACTGGCGTTGGATTAAATCCTGCTAGAGCTTTCTCTCCTGTTTATTTCCTCACTGTCCAAATAAAGAATTTTTTTTAAAAATACTAAAAATACTAAAAAAGGTGAGCAGACTATCCACTTGAAATGGTCAGAATTGCCTGTTGATAGGAAGCCCAATCAGTTTTTCCATCACTTCCTGAAAGGTTGACTTTTTGGAGGTATGGAGGTTTCTGCAGTGTTGAGATCATATGTACCCACTCACTGTTTTATTTATGTCTCTAAAGTAGTCTAATTGGCGGGTATGCATGCCGAGTGAAAAATGACTGAATGTACAATTACTGTAATGATTATTCAAAAGGCTTCATGTGTATGCATGCTGTGTAATCCACACCAACACCACACACACACACACACACACACACACACACACACACACACACTTTGAACACACTCAAACTGCCCACACCACAGAGAGTAATCAATTTCAAAACAGACAGGTACATCCGATATTAGCCCCATAATGTATACCGATTAAATATTTGTAAATAGTACAAGTCCATCATGACAGTCAGAATTAGTAGAGGTAATTGCCCGTGTCTTGTTGGCTCTGCTCGTGGATCAATGGGCTTCCACATTGAAACGTGGACTGTACGCCGACAGATCAATAGACACTGAGTTTCTGCATGGATTGAGAGGTATGGAAGGGCAACGTCTCCAGAGAGAGAATGAATGCCAGAAAGAGTGAAAGAAATGACGTGGAGGGGGTTTAAGGTGAGATGGGCGTAGAGAGATACAGCAATGACTGAAAGGTAGAAGAGTTGAAGACAAAAGGCAGACATGAAGGGAGGCGAGGCGAGGGCCGTGCAACGAGTGTGACGAAGAGTAAGGTGGAGATGGACAGAGAGAGCGAGAGGGGTGTGAGAGAGATGGGAGTATTTTAAGAGAGCAAGAGAGAGAGAGAGGAATGAGAAACTGGAGAAAGGGAATATGCCTGCCAAATAGCAAACCGGCAGATGGAGGTTTGTGTTTGTTCACAGTTTCATTCACAAAGCAGCTTGGATCTCTCACTGCTAGGAGCTCCCACACTGCTTTCTGACCTGAGAGGAAGTCCCACTGTACCAAGTCTACTCTCCTAGTCGCACCCCACCAAGCTTTCATTAAGCCCCCCGTGTGCAGATTGGGTAAATAAGAAACATGCAACCCCTGATCCATAACACTTCTGCCACTTGTGATCAGGCAATATGATGTGAAACCTCACCATACCCTAATAAGACACCGCCATTCAGGACCAATCCAACAGCATAAGGGGAAGCTGCCACCCTGTACAGAAATGGAAATCGTGCTGCCAATCTCACTGACAGAAACAAGGTTTGACACTCTACCACGTCTGAGAAAGCTCAAGAGTCATGGATTCAAATGAACTCTGAGAAATTCAGAAGAAATTGACCGATTCACTGCAATACACACCCAGTCTTTAATACCCCAGAGTCAAGACTGGTTTGCAGAGGAGTTTTAATTACCCTTACAAAAATTTCACAGATAGATAGATAGATAGATAGATAGATAGATAGATAGACGGACACACAGATAAATAGATAGATAACTGATTTTTTTAACTGATTTTTTTTTTTCTTTCTCACAGCTATAATAATCATACATTTTAGAAAGATACTATACACATAACACAGCAAAAACACCAGTCCCTATAGTATTATTATAGGAATACTATAGTGACACTCTAGGACACCATGAATATCGTAAAGTATGATACGCCATAGGTCCCTATAGTATATTCTAGGAATATTCTAGTGATTTTTTTGTTCAGGTTGAAGCGTCTACTACCTCCAAGATCCAAATTGTAGCCTGCATAGGTTCAAAGAGAGAGGGGAGGGAAAACACCCGAGGGTTACTTACTACTGCTGGCCTGAACTTGGCAGTGGATTAAAGATGACAGGAGACAACAAAGCCAGCTGCCAAAATCCAGTCGACCACTCCAGTCATTCCTCCTACTACGGTCGGGAGATTGTTGGACAGGCTACCACACTAGGAGCATTTCGGGTCAAATTCAATTACAGCCGGGCAGTGGCCCCGAAGTTGAAAAGGGTAAATAAGAAGAAGAAGGGGAAAAAAGCCCTAACAACAAAAACAGTGGAAGCTTAAAAGTAATTAAGCTTAACAGTGGAAGCTTAATTACCTCGAGTGCCTGCTCCGCAGCTCATCCGCACGTGGGGACAAAGGGAATTCCCGACGTTGTCTCAGGAATGGGGGAAGGCAGTCAGCGCGTGCACAACGTCTTCCGTCCGTATCAGCGACTGTTCAGTCCATCCTCTGTTGGGAAACGTTGCTTCCACGGTCCTCCCCAGCGGTCAGTGTAATCCAGACTCTTCGGTCGGTGCCTTTGCCGGTTTTTTTCTTTTCTTCACATGCTCGCGGGGCTTGTTGGTTGTCCACTTTCCCCAGATGGAAACAAATTTGCGCCAAATTGATTCCTTTTTTTTCCGCGCGCGTGTTCACTTATAAACATTCGCGACCTGCTTTCCAAAACCGAAGGAGGTGGAGTGTTTTTGTAGGGGAGGAGGCGGGGGGGGAGCGGTTTGACAGCTTTCTCATATCAAACGCATCTGAAAGTCGGTGTTCCCTTCCCTCCTCCTCCTCCTCCTCCTCAGCAGGGGGGGGGGGTGTGGACCAATTGTATGGCGGGAGTGGGAGCGCGCGAGAGAGAGAGAGAGAGGGGGGGGGGGTCCAGGGACAGCCAAGCACGGGCATCAGTTGGGTATGGGAAGGTATTGGCGTAGTCTAAGTGAGTTTTATCATTATAATGAAGAAATCACATTGGCTAAATAATAATAATAACATCCTGTCAGTCGTTGCTCCAGAAACGTCAATATGAGGGTGTTTGGAAGTTTTGGTGTGAATTAGATGGAGGGTCTTTGCCACACCTTGGGGTTTAGTGACTTGACAAGTTGCAAATGTGCACACTGTAAAACGGACCTGTGCAAATGTATTTGCAAACGCTGAACATTTTATGAAACCTGCTGGTAAACACACGTGTGAGAATGTAAGCTGCATCCCATGGTTGTGGAAAAACATACCTGTCTCTCTCTCTCTCGCTCTCTCTCTCTCTCTCTCTCTCTCTCTCGCTCCCTCTCCCCCATTGAGTCACAGTACGATCAGTATAATACTTATTACCGGAGCCACATTAATAACCTTCCTGGCAACATGAGCTCAGTGAATTCCCATGAGTGGTATTTTCCATCCACCTCTTCGCAAGTGGAACTAAGAGATCCCCATGTCGCAATAAACAATCAGTACTACAGTATCGGGCTGAAGTCGATCAGAGGGGTAAAGAAAAACGAATTAAGGAGAATCATTCATTTTAAATGCAACTAAATAATTATTAGAAGTAAACCTTGGCTGTTGTGATTTGAAGCATTGCTGTACTGAGCTACATGTGGCTCTTTGTATGTGCTGGATGTGACTGGTGTGTGTATGTGCTTGTGTGTGTGTGTGTGTGTGTGTGTGTGTGTGTGTGTGTGTGTGTGTGTGTGTGTGTGTGTCACTGTGTCACCGGGTCATGTTGTGTGTGATTACTCTACATGCCCTGTTTCCAGTCTCTCTAAGCCCTGTGAGACTGCACAGACTTACCAAAAGAATTAAAGAAACAGGCGTCGTGATTTCACTGATTTTTGCAATCAAATAAATCCAGCTTCACTTTTG
The DNA here is from genome assembly GCA_034670385.1 of Hoplostethus mediterraneus. Taxonomy (NCBI): domain Eukaryota; kingdom Metazoa; phylum Chordata; class Actinopteri; order Trachichthyiformes; family Trachichthyidae; genus Hoplostethus; species Hoplostethus mediterraneus. Next base: position 873,878 of record JAXDDW010000008.1, read on the forward strand.
CCACATATGTATTTTGAAGCTTTTCCTTCTGCTAATGGTTAAAGAGGGGGTGAAAAGTCAATGGCGTATTCCGCCCTGTCAGAAAATAGGTCGACAAAATTGTAGCCAAAATAATCAAAGGGGATTAAAAAGTACATGTTATCTTTGAGGAAAACATGCATATTGTTGCTTGACACAACAACAGAACATCTAAACCTTCGTTGAACGTCTCTTGAACTATCTGACTGGTAATCATGACATGGATCTAACTCAACTACATACAGTACATACACTTGTTTTTTTCAGCCGTCATCACGGTGACCAATTTAGAGTTGAAAACTAAATCGCGTGGTGTGAAATGCCACGCTATTAGTGCTCATAATGTCATACTCTTTGTTTCTCTCTCAGAGAGCCCGTTGTCTCTCCGCTAGCACAAAGCATATCCCCTCCTCAAGCGACCCTGAGATCAGGTTGAAACGAGGATTTGGGAACTAAGCAGCCTATTGACGTACTGTTGTTTTTCACAAATTTTCCCATTGACCCTTTCACCCTGGTCTCAAACTTCAGGTCTTTTCTTTTGGCGATAGAAAGGCGTTACTAATGTGGGTGTTTCTACTAGCATTGAGGCAGACTTCTGCAAATACAGCATTAAAGGCTTAGCATTGTCTGAAATGTAGATGTAAGATGTAAGAGGAGGAGAGACCCTTTCAAATCCTGCCTCTATTGGTCTGGCAATTTCAGCTTTATTATGTGCTGTGCACGTACACGTGGGACACTCGCAGACATACAATACGTGGCATAATGGGGTCAGGGGGGGTCAGCTAACACTTTTCCTTTGCCCTTTATGTCGCGCTAAACACACCAAGAGTCTCTGTTCTGTCAGCATTCCCATTCACCAGGAAGCCTTGAGTTCCCAGTATTGCTTCACACGCTTCATAAGGTTGACTAAGCTCACGACCGGGCCGTGCGCTCTCAGGTCAGAGTCTCTCATTCATTCTCACTGGAGCGGTTGCAGAAAGTTTCTCTCTCGATGACTCGCAGCGTCTTGAGTCTTGAGTCTCTCGCGTCAAGCTGTGGGGAAAAAGATTTGCTCGTTTTGCCGAAATTCATAGGAAAAACATTTGGGAATCCTGGTTCAGAGTGGATTTTATTTTATATTTTTGCATTAAAGCAATATTTCACTCAACAGTTTCACTTTTTAGCACAGACACCTCCATCGGGATTCAGGAGCTGCCAGCCTCCATCATTTGGCACCTTGGGGTGGGGGGGTGGGGGGGTGGGGGGGGGGTCTGCTTTCTCTACCGGCACCAGCATCCGGGCCGTTTCCCAGCTTTCAATATTGAAACTGTAATAACTGCTTATTGTGTTAAATATGACCCTGGACACAAAATCCAATTAGTTTTTTCCCTGAAAACACTTTGCTGTGTCTGTGTGTGTGGCGGCGGCTACAGTGGCTGCTGCTGCTGCTGCTGCTGGTTGTCCATTGAAGACCTTGCACGGTGGTATTGTGCACAAAGAAAGGGACTGTTCTACCCAAGTGAAATATGGCCTCCGTGCCAGCGAGCCTGCGGTCTCTTTGGTCTGCGTTTCTAGTAAGCAGAAACCCTGAAGGATCACAATCTTGCTTCTCGCCACCTCAGCCTCTAGGTATTAAAAAGTAGCAGGTGCTGTTGTGCGCAAAAATAAAACACACACACACACACTTTTCTTTCTCCGTTATACACACCATCACTCAGCTGCACACACACACACACACACACACACACACACACACACACACACAGACATTTAGAGTGTTTGTTTCTTTCTCTCTCGGGCTTTATGGATGTTGTGTAGCCCACATGTGCCGGGGAGAGGCCACAGCTATCTGACTGCGGATGTGTGATTACCCTTCCCTTTGTGGAGAAAAGGATCGTAAACACACACACACACACACACACACACACACACACACACACACACACACACACAGATATTTATCGGTCATACTGCCGTGAATATAGTCATAGCCGGAATACTGATGTTCAGGGGAGATAAACGTTTATGTTCCCAGGATGCAAACGCAACCTCTATATGACAGCAGACTTGAATTGAAATGGATGTATTTAGGTCTATTTTTATATCCTGCTATTTGCTTGCAACCAAACGGGGAAGAAAAGGATTACACAGAATTGAAAAGGGGAACAAAACAGGAGCCCCGTTTTCTCAGCGGGTTTGAATCGCTTCAATCTCCACCCCTGCTTCTCGGCAGATCCACTCAATCACGCATGTAAACAGCCAGTGTTGACTTCAGCTAAAATAGCTCCAGGCCACAATATGCCACGACGATTTGGAGAAAATGCCACATTTATTTATGTCACCCGCGCTGATCTTTTTTATTTCATTATTTCATTGAATCCAGTGATCATTCCTCTCCGTGCTGCAGTTACCTTTCAAAGTGTCGTGCAGATTCATGGCCTCGCCCCCACCGAGACAGATTCGCAGGGAAGAGAGACGAGGTTGCTGTGAGTGAAGGTTTCTGTTCAGCCCGTGACGTGGCGTCGTTTATAATTCTGATTGGACGCCGACACTCACTCCCTCTCTCATCGATTTCCCCTCACCGCGCTCCTTCCCACCAATATCCCGTGGTGTGTGTTTTTGTTTTGGGTTTCGTTAATGACGCAAGTGGTGTGTGTGTGTGTGTGTGCACGTGAGCATGTGCATGTGTCATTGGGGACGGGGTGAGGGGGGGACAGTTGGCGAGGTTGGGACAGTGAGAGGAGGGGTTGGTGTGTGTGTGTGTGTTTGTCTGTGTGTGCACTTGAGTGGAGGGTGTAAACTGAGACAATGGGAAGAGGGAGGAGAGTGCGTGTGTGTGTGTGTGTGTGTGTGTGTGTGTGTGTGTGTGTGTGTGTGTGTGTGTGTGTGTGTGTGTGTGAGAGTGTGTGAGTGTGTTCCTTTTCAACAGGGGATTTACTGCTTAAGTAACACAGCCATGATTAGGAAGCATTGCCATCTGGTAGTGTGACTGGTGCCCAGACACATGCACAAGTACGGGTGTGTGCACATACACACACACACACACACACACAGACACATGAGGGTATCTGTACGTGCACGTAGACACAAATATATACACAAATATGCATGCAATAGTTAAAATACACAGGCAATAACACACATGTACACACACACACACACACGCACACACACACACAACCATTTCATACATGTGGCTGCACTCCTATTCCACTGTGATGTGTCTGGTCAGCCCACTGCTGATTGCAGTGATAACCTACTCCCACCAATAACACAGAATGCTCTCTGTCTCTTACGCACACACACACACACACACACACACACACACACAGAATGCTGATGAGTTAGTTTCACCAAAGTTTCTTCACACATCCACGATACGATGCTTTCATTTTCTCTCTGTTCACCATCTGTTAGCACAGGTGAAGATAGAGAATCTGTCTGCTTGTCAAAAACAATTGATGTTTCTAGGCAACACTTCTTCCCTTTATGTGGTGAATTACAATAACAATATTTTCATGCACCTGGGCGCGAACACACACACACACACACATACACACACTCTTTCTCCCTGTCATCTCTGTCTCTCTCTCTCACACACACTGTCTTCCACCATACGTGTGTATAGCAGTAGAAATTAGCTTGACCTTGAATGCCACTGACCAAAGCTTACGTGTCAAAGTACACTTGCTCGCCTTGATGGTGGATGAATGCCGTGTTTCTCCAGGGTTATAATTATAATCAGCTCCATGCAGCGGCATGATGGGACACATTTTCACGGTGACAAAAGGTCAAGATCCCCGGGGATGGTAGCACCTCAGTAAGCAGGAGTAACCGCCTCATCTATTCTGCAATCATCTTCCATTATACAATACTCCCCTTCTTCTTGAATGGTATAAAACACAACAAAATCAGCATACTGTAACACATTTGTTTGTCTCTCACTCTGCCGATTGCCTGACTGCTCCATCTGGCAACTGAAAAGTTGAGGGCTATATAGCCCAACTGTTGCCTGAAAAATGTTGCCCATGTATCTTTACCTATAAATGTTAATTTTACTGCAAAACTTCTGACAACAGATGTAGCACGGCAAAAAGTATTGATGGATACAATGTTAATATGCAACTTATAATACCAATAAAACCTAAACAATAACTGTTTCCATATAGTTCCATAACTGGTTAATGCACTCAAGGTGGTCAGACTGTTTCCATCAGATTGGATTGTGGATGTTTAGTTTAGTTTAATAAGTTTAGTTGCACAGGGATAATGCACATGAATTAACATTTCTGTATATGTGCCAGTTTTAGCTGGGTAGCTAGTTTTCAACTGTAGTCCCTGGGCAAGGTGTTGATTGCCGAATAAAAGCACAATAAAAACACAATAAAAAAGCAGTGGAAACAAACAGTTAAATGTTAGCTTTATGGTACGGCTGCGAAAATCACTGTGAAGTTTCAGTCCATTTTGTTAAGTTACCCTAGTCCAACTGTGGTGACGATGGGTTCATTTGGATCATTATCAGTCTGCGTGGAAGTCGCTGCCTCGTTTGCTCTCTCTGCTGCGTTCGTAGGGTAGGTGTCAATTACTGCATACATCTACAGTGTACATACACACACATAACAAAAACACTCTTTATCTCTGACAGTATGTCTCTCTCAAACATACACACACACACACACACACACACAGATCCCTGATTTAGAAAGCCTCCGCTACGCATCTTACTCATTTTGTGTGAGCGAGGCATGCTGGGAGGTTCTGCCTACACAGCTTGGTATCTCACTCTGCTCTGTACAAGTGTAACCGGTCAGTCCTCACAGGCTGATCCCCAGGCATGACTCACCAGCATAACGCTGCTTCTGACATCACATCACACACACACACACAACCAGCACACACACATACGGGGTGCACGAGGTGATGTGCAGGCCCGATCTGCGCACATTTCAATAATCCTCTATGGAATTTATGGCTGAAGATCTGCGGAAGAACCGTTGAATTCTCTGGTGGTTCGTTTTTGTCTCCAGTATTTACCAGCTTGGATTTACACATAGACTTATGAGTACACACACACACCACAGAACTGTATAGCTGAATATGAGTGAATAATTTTATGTTTATACAATACCACAGAAGTAGACTCACCCAATGCAATTCATATTCACAATAATGTAAGAATGCGTGCACACACTCTTCACAAGCACCAACCTGCAAAAACATACGTGAATTCAGTTTCAGGGTCAGTTTTTCCTTTAAGTGCTTTACCTGCACATGTCTCCTTTCTGCTCTTTCTACATAGGAATGGGACCTATGCATACACAGTAGTGCACACACACACACACACACACACACACACACACACACACACACACACACACACACACACACACACACACCTGTCACATGAGACTTACATTATGAACTGTATAATCGTTATATGGCTCTAACTCATCCGGCAGACAAATATACACACATGGATAATCAATAACACATATAAACAATGAATTAGTATTATGAGAAATGAGAAATTAAATTATGGAGAGAGGGGCAGGGGGAAGAGATCCAGGTCAGAGAGTTGATGAGCTTTATTGATCTATATTGATTCTGAAATATTTGTTAGCAACCTCGACATTAGCGGCTAATATGAGCTACTATGAGAAAAGTAAAGTAAGATCACCAATCATAAAGTGTTTCAATGATATTTGATGACTCAAACCATGTTAGTGGTTGTCTTACATTTATAGTCCTTTTCAATCGGACTACCGTCAGCACCAGTCACTTTCTCATCCGCCTCTGAAAGTGACACCTGGCCACGGAGTAACTTTGGGCAACAAATACAGAAATTCTTGGTAATCTAGTCTAGCAGTAGTAGCCGGTTTTGAACACAGGGCATGTCATAATTGCAATCAGTGGACAATTGGTGGGCAAGCGTTTCAGTGGGATGCTTTCAGACTCAGTGAAGTGGTGTTCAGAGGATTTCTCCTCCACAACAAAAAGCAATTTTTTAAGAATCTGAATCTGCAGTTGGAAACTCACACACACATTTTCACAGTTTCTATAGAAACACATACAGAACACATGTACAAATGCAATATGCAGACACAAATGCCCACACTTGCTTTCACTGAGTTTCTAGTCAAGCATTTATATGTGAACACACCCTCTGGACACACACTGGGCCATACTGAGCCAAAGCTTCTAGCTGTGTTTTGGATGCATTAGGCGACTGGCTCAGAGAAATGAACTGATGAAATATTTACAGCTGACTGTCTCTGTGTTTATTCTCTGTTGGGCATTTCTTGCTTGGCAGAGACGCCTGAGACAAGGGCAAACCTCATGTATGCAGAAGCTCTGACGGAGCTTACCGACTGTCTGCTCCTTCATCTGGAAGACGATGCTTCTCCAAAACAAGAGGTCCAGCAGAGAGGCGTTGTACTTTGAGTTCAAAACTGCTCTCATAGACTTTTTAAGTTAGACCCTTCTTGCTCTCTCCTCTCTGTTCCTCCATACTGAGTTCACCACACATGAAAGAGCTGCTCCCCTATCTTGTAAGACAGCCCAATCATCTTATTACAGTCTCTGTTTCTGAGGCTAACAGCATACTAACAGCATCCTGCAGGAACGACTCCAGACAAGCCTCTCAGAGACAAGAGACAAACCTTAGATTTCCCCATTGGAACATTCAATTTTCAGTGTATTTTGAACATTGCTTGGCTTGGGGTCATGGAACATTTTCTGAGAGGTAATGTTGGTTACAAAAAAATAAATAAAGACACATTTGCAGATACAAGGTTTCCCTAGGACATTGATTTCCTGCTGTTTTCTGCGTGCTGTATCCTCCTCTATCAATTCCCCCCATATTGACAAGCAAGTAAACAAGAGGAGAGAGGAGGGGAGGCTCACCATCCATGAAGAATGTTTGCTATTGGTTTACCATGATGCAATGCACGTATCAGTCCTCACATCACTGAAGAGCAAGTAGACAGACACAGCGTGATAGAGCAGGGAGGTCATCAGAACACACACACATACACACACACACACACACACACACACACACACAAAGCATCACCAGGTTCAATCGAAATCAGTGAGTGGTTGCATGTAGAGGAATCGGTTCCTAAGAATTCCCTGTAATGAAGGTCTGGTGGGAAGCATCTCTACAGAGTGTGACAGGGTTGTTAGCAACTGTATTGTTAGCAACTGTATTGTTAGCAACTGTATTGTTAGCACAGGGATGGAGAACTTTGACAGCGGCAGGAGAAAAAAAACAATGTGTGTCATTATGGGAAGCTGGAAGATGTGTGTGTGCTTATACACACACACACACACACACACACACACACACACTGTAATTCATACATCGGCTCATCTACGGTTTAACAAGCCCGTTAGCGTGTGGGCCTACCTCGCCATTGAAACGGATGGAGTATCACATTCAATTAAGCCAATGCAAGTTTAATGGAGTCTATTGATGGGATGATTATACACCGCGGAGCAAATCGTTATGAGATGGATAAAACTGTTCAGTGGTGAATAAAATGCGTTGGGATTTCATCTGTTTCAGGGTTGTATTTCACAGGGCACCGCCCCGCGTGACCTCGGTGACAAAGACGTTCAGCTTTGTTTTGATTCGCCAAAAGGGCATCGTCATGGCGATGAGGAAGGAAGAGGGGGGTTAGACCGGGCTCACTGGGGATAATGGGGGATAAGAAGGAGATGGCTGCAGAGAAATGAGGTGTGTGTGTGTTGGTGTGTTGGTGTGTGTGTCAATTCTCCCTCTGTCTCATCAACAATAGCAGCCCATGGGGTAAAGGACAAGCCAATTAACCTGCTGGCAGTGTCACACTCTGCCCCATTTCCCTGCAGTAGTATGCATTAGTCACATAGGGCTGAAAGCAAGCAGTCGGCACCTCCCTGTGTTTTATCAAACCTCGGATCTCTTGGCTTTGACATTTTTGTTTGCTCACTGCAAATGACACATCTCAGATAACCGTCGCTGACCCCAGAGCCACACCAAATCAAATCATCCAACGCCCCTTCAATGGAACAATTCATAATGAAAAGTTGTTTTCTTTTGTAGAGGCGCAGTTTGAGTTTCAGGCAGTAAAGTATGAATGCCGTGTGTATTCAGGCAGAATGTTAAGAGGCTTCTGCTGTGCCTCGAAAGAGGGCAGGGGGAGATTTGACTGGAGACTGGTGGAGCATTTTAATCCACTGTTTCACGATACGCCTGCCCACTAGATTCAGTCAGCCAGTCAGCCAGCCAGCCAGCCAGTCAGCCAGTCAGCCAGCCAGCCAACCAGCCAGCCAGCCAGCCAGCCAGCCAGCCAGTCCATTAGATAGTTATTAATCAGCTAGTTATCAACCATTAAGTTGAATAATGAATCAATTGGTAAATCAGTCATTTATTTATTTCGCCAGCTGCTCAATCTGTCAGTCAGTTGATTTCATGAGTCAGTCGTCGGTTAGTCTTTTCGCTTGTGGGTCAGAGCCAGTCCAGTCCAGCCAGCCAACAAGTTTCAAATGATCTCAGTGATCCAAGAGCCCTCTGTCTCTCATCACCCATCACCCTTCCATGTAGACATCAACCCCCCCCCACGCCGCCCAACATGGTGGACCATTCTCATCTCCATGGTGATATGGAGTGGCCCTGCTCTCCCAGAGGGGCTTAGTTGTTGTCACGGAGGACCACGGCGCAGTGGGAGACAACCCTGCAATGATTTATGATCCACTGGTCAGCCTGCAGGCTTTTGGAGGGGAGAGAAGAAGCATGGCTAGTGTCGCTACTATATGATGATGTATCTTTATTTTTCCTTGTCCTTTCTCTCTCTCTCACACACAAACAATGCTCATTTCTCCTCCTCCTCCTCCATTTCTGCTCCTCCTCGGTCACTCGATCAATAATACTGTATAATTAAAGCGTTATCGTTTGTGGTATTAGTGTTGTGTTGCACTGATGCCATGTCAGTATACAGTATTAAGCCATTAAAAGCTACAAGTGCCAATTAATCCCTACCAAATAGTTCCTGTTAAGGGGCTAAAATGCCCAAAATGTTTGCTCAGTGTTTGTGTGGTTTCCAGAAGTGGACGTCTGCATTAATCTGTTTCTGTGGTAAGCAGCAAAGACGCAGTAATACTATGATAGTAGTTGTTGGGGAGGAGGGGATGATGAGGCAGATTAAGATGTCCATCTGTTGCAGAATAGACAGCTTGGAGGAGAATAGGCTGTGGAGCTACTGATTATTATGATGATCGCCCCTTGAATGGAAAAGTGGAATTGATTGACAAATGTAACCTTTGTAAAACAGGCCTGCAGAAAATTCTTCATTCATTTCACGACGTTTGAAAGGGCGGGTCTACTCACTAGAATATTAGTAAACCATGACTTTGTCTATAAAACTTGGACCACGGTTGTGCTGTTCCTGTTGAAACGGTGAAACAGCCCCTTTGGCACAGCCAGCTGCCCGGTATCAAGGTCAGATCCTCCGTTCCTGTGGTGCAGCTGTGGAAAGTCGGAGGCAGAGTAGTCATTACTATTTTTGAGAGTCGGCTCTGATCTTGCCGTGACTTTGTTGGTTGTCGTGATGTGTACAACTAAAATAACAGAAAGCCCCTTGGACAGATAATACAGTGAGTCAATACTGTGACGACCCCTGGTACTTCCTGTTGGGTAGGCTTCCCAGGAAGTGATCAGTGGAATGTCCAACACCTGTGTGGGCTGAGCTTCTCAGCTATATAAGCTGTTGGAGTCAGTCTCTCTCTCTCTCTCTCTCTCTTCTTTTTGATGTTTGGTTTGGTAATGTATTTGGGTTAGGTTACTTTTGAACACACACCCAAACACTATAGACTTCACTCATCCATTCACTGCACACATGTTACTGATTCACATGTAGCACATTACTTTAATTTATTTTCCCTTTGGTTAAATAAATGATATTAATTATATGTCATGTGTGGTCTCCTCTTTGTCATCCCTTGAGCTGGGCTGTGACAATACCGTTATCGCCAGTTGGACCTGGGGTACAACACTTTCACAGCAACAATTTACCAACAGTGATCCGATTGTGTGTTTTCACAAGTGGGTGAAACGCGCTACTGTGCATGAAAAGAGCATCATTGATTTTTGTTTTGGTTGTTCACCTTTTGATGATCACTCACAAGCCGTCAGAGTTTACCCGCCTTTTTATTTACTGACTCTAGGTAAGCGAGTCTGTGCAGAAGAAGCAAAAGATCACATTATTGTTTGAGTATTTCTCAGGCTTTGCTCCCTCCAGATCCAAGGCTAACGCTAACATGCACCTACCTCTCTCTGTCTCTTCATTATACCCTCATTCTTCAGCCATGCATTACATAACTACTTGGAAAGCCTCTCCTCCAGTTTCAGGTGCCTGACTAATATCTGCGATTACTGTATTTTTCACTCCTGCAGCCCTGTCCTCCTCAGACCTTCCACACCATCCATCTCCCTCTCCTCTCACCCTCTAATCCCATTCCTTCAATCCTTCTCACATCCATCTCTGTGCCCTTATCAGAACCAATCCCTTCTTCTCTCTCCCATCTTTCCAGCTTCATCCTCCCTTTCTGACCTCCCTCTCAATATCACTCCAAAATAAATCCCTCTTTTCATACTCATCTCTCTTAGCTCCGCTCTTTCTGTCAATCCCCTCCCCTCTCGCATTCCTTCTCTGGTGAAAAATGGAATCGAAATTAATGAAATTCTCGGCATCTGTCGTCTAGCACAGTAATTAACAAAATGCTTAAGGGTAGTGGAGTCCCCACAGAGGCAGAACCCAGAAAGTTAGAAAAAATAATTGGCAAAAAATACAAGACTAGAATCAGAATTTGTTTTAAAAAGAAACAGAAACAAATGGACAGTAAGAAAAGACGAGGAAAGGCCAATTTCAGGGGGGAGGGGGGTGGCAGCTTCGGTCCTATCCCAGCCAGGGTTTACCCCTCTCTCTCACAGGGAGGGGGAGGGGGGGGGGGGTGTTTTCTCGGGGCTCTTATCATCTCATCCTATTATAGCTGCTCCATATCGGAGAGATAAAGCAGCACTTAGCAGCACTTAACCTGCCTGCGAGGAGGTGGATTAGATTTGGTGCGAGAGTCGAGTATGAGGGCGGAGAAAGAGACAGGGCCACACGGAGGAAGTCACTGACGTGTAACCCGACTCTGTCCTTCGGGTCACCGCAGCCGGCCGCTGAGGTGACTCTCAAACTTTTTCAGGGAGGCAGCCGGAAGAAAATAGGGTCACAACTAAAACACGTGTTGAGATGGATGGGCTCAGATCTCTCCTAGGATGCTTCTACACAACTTTTTTTATTACCCCTTTGTGTCTTAGGAGGAATTCAGAGCATCTTGTGCCAGGTCGACCACATAACCAAGACCCACTTCCTTGACTTGTCTGACTACCATTGACTCATGTGAGATGGTAGAGTCACTTTACAGCTTCTCGCCCCAGCAAAAATCTCAAAGTAAAGTACATAACTAGCATAGACGTGCCCGTATTTAAGGTCAAAGTCATTTACAGCCCTATGCGTTTGTAATATTGAATAAGGACAATCACAGCATTACAGGATATAGCACTGAAGTGACCTGACCATCCTTGGCCCAGAAGGCCTGGTCTCAAGCATCCATGAGGAAGCAACACCCTGAATCCCTACCAGAACAGGAGCAGTGCAAGGTGTTAAAATGTTTACAAAGGGCGCCCTCTGCTGGTGATTATGCAGTAATACAGGAATTGACCAGGGAAGGTTTCGCCCACTACTTTTTTATTTATTAAGCAATAACTATGCAAAATAGATACAATCCATAACATGAAGTTGTCTATATTAGATTATCTTGGAAGTGATGCTCAATTTAATTCACCATCAGTGGTAGAAAGGGAGAGATTTGTTTACTGCAGTCACTGGGTATATGGTCCTTCATTTCATTGATATCAGAATTGAGTTCTCCTTAATTTCAGCAGGGCCATTTTTACCAGCTCATTGCACCTCAAAGTGCAAGTACTGACTAATTAGATGAAGAAACATTTGAAACAGGCACTGTTGGTTCCAGTCAGTTGATTGCAGAGAGGAACATTAGGTTTGCTAGTAAACTAATTACCAGAGATGCTTACCAGAAGCATGTGCCTATCCCTGCACTGGGTGTTTTTTTCAGCGCAAATGAGGTCTTCTGGCCCTTGGCTCACACATCAGCACAAGTAGAGCTGACAGGACACGTCACCCATCCTGATAGGTGTACTTCTTTGTGACTCGGGCTACGCCTTCGTCGCTGTCAGCACCACTCGACTCGGTGTAGTCACGCAACACAATCCCAGACTGGTTTGGCCCTTTAATAATAACAATAAAAACAGTCCAGGAGCCACTGCGGCTATCAGCCAAAGCAAGCATGTAGAAGGCCAGTAAAACTACAATACAATCCTGTAATTTAATATTAGTGAATACAACAACAAAATCAAGCCCAGAAAGAACAGAAGATTTAACCAAAATAGCTGGAGGTCCACTCTTCATTACGCAGGAGCAAAAAAGCAGATCAACACTTACGGGGAGGGATATAAACCTCTCCTAACTGTATAAACAGGGGGAATAAACATGTTTCTCTTTAGGAGCCAGCTCTGTGACACATACAAAAATGAAAAAGATGATTTCTGCAGCTGTGTGAATGCAACCAACCAAGCAGAAGGCCCTGACAGTGTGCTCTACAGTAATATGGAGAAACTATTGGGCTCAGATCAGTAACATGGTTCTCGCGTCAGCAGCTAAACATGTAGTTTACTAAACAGAGTAGGAACCCATTTTAATCTTAAAGCCACAGTCAAACTGTTGGATTCAAATGCCCAACCTCCAAACAATGGCATTTACATCACAGGGATGTGATCAAAAAAACAAAAAAAGCAGGAAATAATTGGGTGGAAAAACAATTTTAATTGGGCCTGAGGTGTCAAAAACCTGAACAAAAAAAAACATGTTGAAAAAAAAAATCACATCCCGGTTTCCAGCCACAACCAAAATGTGCTATCAGCCTGTTTGGTGCCAGTTTCCCACCCTGTGAGGCAGCCAGGAAGAATATGTGGTCGGTACATTCAGTTCAAATCCAGAACCTTCAACGGATCGGCCTCGAGACCTGCAGGCCCGCAGGCCAACAAGAACAAAACCAACCCAAACCTTCAAGTTTAAAGTGAACGGGTGAATCCCATGTCCTAGCTTTAATAACATGTTAGAAAACTCACAGAACGGTATGCATGATACTGCTGGAGTACAGCAAAGAAATAAAAACAAATCGACATGTCAGTCAGTTTAAAACATCCAGCCAGGAGGTAAGGCCACTCCATTCAGGAAGAGGAGTCTGTCCCATTGGCCGGGGGCGGTCCAGAGGGTGCGTCTCTGACTACGCCCCTTTCTGCATGGGTCCAGACAGGTCCCTCAGAGCCAGGATAGTAGATAGTTTTCTACAGGTCAATTTGGGTCAGCAGCAGGCTCTCTGCCAAACTGGCCTAATCTTTACTACAGAGCTAGGTCTGGAATAGACCCCCCATCCCTGACGCTCACTCAGTGTCGCAGCTCCCATCTGCAGTCATGCTGAGGTGGCCAGTGAGGTGAATTCCATTGGGGATGCCAAATGTGGAAAAAACCCACTGACCTGAACAGTAAGCATTTTGTGGGGTCAGTAGGGGGCCACGTCAGTAGTTCTCTGTGGTTAGTTAAGGTACAACTATGAACAACTACAGACTAGTATTGATTTCAGTCAGGAACAGTCAGTCAGTCAGTCAGTCGGTCAAACAGGCAGACAGGCAGTCGGGGCTCCCTGGGATACAGACGGTCAGGGCTTCTTGTGTTACAGGCCGCCAGTGAAACAGGCTGTCAGACAGGCTCGGACAGACTGGCGGTATCGTGTAACCAGGCAGCCAGTCGGTAAAAGGCAGCCGTCGTTCAGTCAATCGCTGAGGCGGTAGTCACACAGTTCCTTGTAGATCCTCTTGCGGATGCGAGGCATGTCCTCCTGACTGAACTGCAGAGGCTGCTTGACAGAGAGACGACGACAGTACTGACAGACAGACAGACAGACAGACACAGAAGGAAAGACGGATAGTATGGTCAGTGTTCAAAAATAACTTTTGGGCTCAACTGTCAAGGGCTGGTAAACTGAAAAAGACGAGCCCCTGGACTGAGCAGCGCCCCAGAGACGTGCCAGCTGAAAAGGCAGTAAAAACTGTTGGACTCATCTCCGAGAGGGAACGTTAATTGTAGTGCTGGTGATGCACATTTTGGTTTATAGGATATTTCTATCGTGTGCGGTGCCAAATAAAGCATGGACAATACCAGAAGCTTCACTCCAGTGTCCATCTGCCCTCGAAGACTGAGCAATTATTACTTCCTGTCCTTCGTGGGACAGGAAAGACACTGGAGACAAGCTTCTGATTTAGTTTATTTTATCCCAGTAAACAAGACAAAGGGCAAAGGGAGGGGGCAAACAGAAAGGGGAGGGGATGAAGAAAAGATAGAGGAAAAGACAGAAGGAGAGGAATGAATGAAGGCAGACAAGGAGGGAAGGAAGGCAACGATGTCTCACCTCCAGGACAAAAACTCCACAGTCGCTGTCATTTTTCTGCTGAGGAATACCCTGAGGAGACAACCAATCACAGTCAGCCAGGGAGGACAGACGAGACCTCAGCCAATTACACCTTCACACTGTTATACTTTGTCTGGACTGTGTGTGTGTGTGTGTGTGTGTGTGTGTGTGTGTGTGTGTGTGTGTGCATGAAACATTAACACCACCTGCTCTTTCCATGACCATTTCACCACTTGAGTCATGAAGGAGATTTAAATGGACGAGAGGGCATGGATCTCACTAACAGCAGTCTAATGTTTTTTTTACAGTCATCATATTTATGCCTTTAATTTGTATGTGTGCTTGCATGAATGTAACTAGACCTCTCTGGAAATCAGTCATTTGTAGTGATGTGATAAGTGATTTGCTGCTGGCTACCACCATCTGGCTGTCATTAGTTAACTGTAGCGTCAACAAGCAAGGTTTTCCTGCTATGACAAGTGCCTAGAGAAGTAAAACAGACACCATGTTAAAATATATGGCATTATACATTTATAAAACTAGGGGCACTGAACACTGATATACTGAACATAACTGGTTATGAGGGAGAAGGCCACATAAAATACTCATCTCCTCTATAGGGGGAGATGAAAGAGTAGGCTTATGCTACATTCATATTGTGACAGTATGTGGAAGACAGCAAACCCAATGTGCGTCGTTTTCACCAGGAGAACGACGGCAGACTCTGATGTGCCACCGACAACCACGGTGATGTCAATGACACACAGGAAAATATCAAGCCTACGAAATCCTGTATTAACAAAAGGTGCCGCTACGCAGTCACTACATGTCAACAACTCAACTTCATGTGAAATACTCATTGATGTTACTAGAAGAACTAAATATTAAAGGTTTTTTTTACTCAGGCAATGCTTGCACTGGTACAACAAGGAGACATTTTGTGCTTTTGACTGATCTGAAAATCCCCGGGCAGTTTCACTACTCATTGTAACTTCCCATTGGCAGTTCCCCTCGGGGGAATCCCTGCTGCCGTCCATTACTCTGATAACTCAAGTGAACGAGTCAACAATTCAGTCATCAGGAGGTCATCTTGCCCAAAATACATTGTGATCATAATTTATTGTGCATGACCCACCGTGGCAGAACAAGAGTTATATAGAAGTGGAAGTAAAAAAAAAACAATATTCAGAGAAATTAAATTATGATATGGATGGGCTCAAATTATGATATTTTATTACGATGGGTCTCTCTATTTATTATCATCATTATTATTATTGTTATTATGCCTGCTTAAGGGCAAGTGTGTTCTGTCCTCGGACCCTGGCCCTGGCTGCTCAACAAGTACAGAGAGGAAGTCGAGGAGGACATTTTAAATGTCTCATGAAACAGGGCTCTTGTCTCCTCCTCCTTTTACTTCCTGTATACACAGGACGTTACTGATAAATATACAATGAAACAGAAATGTTGCAGGGGGCTTTCAATCACAAAGAGCACGTAGTGAAGGCAGAATAAGGAAAAATATATCCCAATGTAAAATATTGTAATGACTGTTTGGTCAGTTGCTCTTTTGGTTTGAGCATTCAACCCCCTGCAGATATATTTTGTGCTAATGGAAAAGTAAACACATACCTATTGCAACATTAACATACATTTTTGTTATATCAATGCACATGGAATGGTCCAACCTCTTGTTTCTCGACATCGACTTGGCATCAAGAAGTCTGTTACAGTTGTGTTTTGCAATTTGCTGTGTTGCAGTTGGCTACCCATCCAGCCATGCCTGGTACGGATTTTGGTAGGCCACAATGTGTTCACAGCATAAGGGTTATAGTCAGGGTTACCTTGATGATGACCATCTTCCAGCCTTTCTGGTAGGCTGTCTGTTTCTTCTCTCTGGCTTCAGACTGAAGGTACTTCATAATGTTCTGATGGGTGGACACACACACACACGGTACAGGGTTATGTTGCAATGTGTTGCAAACAATGATAAAATTAACTAGTGCTGTCACAATAGCCAAAATTTCAACTACATAAATACTGTTGCAAAAGATTGAATTTTGATGAATTTTCAGTACTTCAGTTCAGTACTTTCACTGAATATGTTCTGCTAATGAAAAGTCCATTTCAACCTCCAGGGGGCGTATATGTGCAGATGCCGCGTGGTTTGGAATAGTTTCAAAAAGGAGGAATAAATTGAGGTGCAGTCTGACTCTGGACTGCAGCAAATTCACCAAAGTCAAACACATGAAAAGGTGGCAACAGCGTCAAAACACAAAGGAAGAGGGTATTTTGCAATCCACAGATTAAATAAAGTAATAATAATAATAATAATGAGTGCTGGCCCAGACACGTCCACATACATGGGGGTACTTACATCTATGGTGTGTTTGAAGACAATGCCTTGGCTGTCATAGTAACTGATGGTCTTGGTTGTCATGTCAACAGTGATGAGGGACCAGTGGATCTCTAAATGGATAGGAACTAACAACAGCCACTTGGAGAAAAGGTCCACCTGAGACAATCCCAAAAATAAAACAGACACACACACGTTAGCTATCCAAGACCAAAGGGGCTTTTCATATTGTGATAATGTCTCCATACTTTACTGGGAGATAAAGTCCTCCATCTCTCCTTACTTTCTTAGTCCATCTCTTCACACCCTCGTAACCCTTGGCAACCAGCTGCCTGTGGAAGAAGCTGTTGAAAAAATGAACCTGAAAGGCAGAAAGATTAAAATCATTAAAGAATACAAACATTGTCTGCAGTACTTCAAAAGCCATCAATTATGATTTTAGATTCCCAGCGAGCCGTTTTAAGTGTAGGATCACACTCACACGCACAGTCTCTCACCTTGTGCTGTGTGTCCTCCATAATGAGTTCCCCGTACATGTTGATAATCTGAACAGACAGAACAGAGAGACAGGATTGGGTTAATCTAAGACCAATATCAATGCCAATCACAATAAAATACACCTGTCTTATCATCCTAAATCACAACTTGGGGCTGCAACAGAGAAGAGCACCCCATGTCCCCTAACCCTCCTTCCATTCATCCCCAGTCCATCCAATCAATCTATCTCCTGTTGCCCATCCTTCCCTTCCATCTTCTCCCTGTCCCTCCATACCTGGTCATTAAGCCAGTTCTGTTCCTCCAATGTGCTGAGGTCCTCCAGGCTCAGGGTGTGTTTGTTATACGTCACCATGAAGCAGGCAAGCGGGACAGAGGCCAGCCCTGCCCTGTATCGACTCACCTCACCTGGAATGTCCAGCTTCCTAAAACAAACACACACACCACAGGACATCAGAGGTGGAGGGGAGTGGGGGAGGAGAGGAGAGGAGGAGAGAGCTGTAGTAAACTTTCAAATATCAGCCTATTGAGTGTTTGTTATGGCCACAGAGGCATTTTCATGAATGTGTGTGACTGAGAAATAGAAAGACATGAGTCAACAGACTTGTGCTTCCAAATACAACACGTGAACATTCCTGTGGGTAAGATGGTCTGATGCTTTGGAAAGCGTGGTCTCTCATATACTTAAAAGGCAATAATCTGTGACATTTTTACATAAATAAATGTCAGTTTTGCTATCTTTACCACCAAAGATTTGCTAAAATCAATAAAACGCAGATGTCATGGATTTCACTTTCATAGCCCTGATTTTGTATTAGTGGATGTAGGCCAAAGAGAAGGCCTGATTCTGGAAATAAGTTATTTGTATTTATATACATATATGGAAGTACCTGCTCCTTGTTGCATAGATCACTGGCCCTGGATGCATGTGTAAGATCGGATCGTTCTCTGACCAGTTCATAAACTCCCTAAACTAAGGTTAGGGAGTCAAGCAGAGTCAAGTGCCTGACAAATGAGTAGATGGTGT
This sequence comes from Hoplostethus mediterraneus, assembly GCA_034670385.1. Taxonomy (NCBI): domain Eukaryota; kingdom Metazoa; phylum Chordata; class Actinopteri; order Trachichthyiformes; family Trachichthyidae; genus Hoplostethus; species Hoplostethus mediterraneus. Next base: position 892,324 of record JAXDDW010000008.1, read on the forward strand.
GTGTTTGTGTGTGTGTGTGTACTAGCCTGTTGCTGAGGTCAGAGTTGCCTTTCTTCTTCAGGTATTCCAGGACATCTGTCTCGCTGAGAGGAATGAAACTACCATACTTCACATAGAAAGTCTCCAGAAACTCTGAAAGAGACAAAGACATTCATTATTAATGAATTATATGATGCACCAGTTATCAAAATGCTGATCAGAAGATGAGTCATTTTGCCGTTTCTGATAATAAAATCAAAAATTTAATAGTACATCTCAATCCATTGTTGACAATCATGGAATTGCAAGTGAGGTTTTATTGTCATGGCATGGTTTAGGTCCAAATACCCAAACCAAACCAAACCAAACCAATCTCAAGAGTGTGACGGCTGAAGGGTTTGATGAGCAAGAAGATAAATTAAATCTCTGACATGGCTGTCTCCAGATCTCATTTGAACTTATTTGAACTGCTGCCTGAGACAGCATTTTCCACCATCACCAAAACAGAAAACAATTGGAATTTCACATGGAAAACTCAACCAAAAACCAACACCCCTATTTAGACACTTTTATTTTGGTATTTGTTTTTATGTTTTCAGTTACACACTATATTAGTATCTTCTTTAACTTCTTCATTTTTCAGCTAGTATCGGTTTTTGGTTTGTGTGGAAAAAGATGAATGATTTACACTACTTTCCTCCATTTCTACAGAGGGATAATGAATATTTTCATGGAGGTGCATAAAGACGTGGCTCACTGGCTGTGTGTGGCTCTAAAACAGATCTTACCATGGACCATCTCAGTAAGCGGCTCCAGGCTGTCTGTTTCCTGAGTCTGTCGTCCATCTGTTTCTCCTGACAGTTGCGTACCTGCCGCCTCCTCTTCCTTCTCCCAGGTTCCAGGCTGACAGTACAGTCTGTGGTCTCTTAATGCCCAGTGGTGCTGCATGCTGCACACCATAATAGCGTCCCGGGAGGGAAGGGAAAGGATAGACGGATGGAATGTTTGTGTCTCACTAGGGGTGAGTCCGTGGTTCTGGTCTGTTGGTGCAATAACGTTTCCATTGGACAGAGTCACTGGTAGCGACACCGGTGGTGTTCTGTCGGGGGGCTGGTCCACCTGCATCTCCGAGTCTGGGTCCTGGGGAGTTTCCGACCTAGAAGCAGAACCTGTGAACTGTCCTGAGACAGATGGTCCGTTTCCAGGTTCAATTACACTCACAGTGTCAGGCGTATCCCCATCCACGCTACCCTCTCCCCCACTCCCGACTCCCGATGGATTCACCCTTTCCCTGTTGCCAGGTGGAGATGTAGCTAGGCCAGACTCAGTATGCTCTTCCTGCTCCATCTCAGCAACCTCCTCCTCCTCCTCCTGCCTCAATATTGACATAGATCCAGCTCGGGCCTCTGTGTTAGAAACGATGGCAACACAGCCTCCTCTCTTTACGTCAACCTTCACCGGCCATCTCCGAAGCAACAGTAGCTCCCCTCCCCCGTCTGCCCCTAACTCTGCCCCTTGTTCCCCACAACCTAACCCCGAACTCCATCATCTTCTCATCTCCTTTCCCCACCTCAGCAACCCCTTGGCCTTCTATCACCCCCTCCTTCCTCTGAGCACCCACTCTCTCCTGAGCAACACAGTTCCTCATTGGTCCATCCTGCAGGGAGACTGAGATTGGCAGGGAAACAGGGGCTTGTAGCTGGACATCAGCGATGCTAACTTCTCGAGTCGTTTTCACCTTCTCAACTTCATCGCTGCGATCCTTCTCTTCCTCCTCCTCCTCCTCCTCCTCCTCCTCCTCCTCTAACAACTCATTGCTCTTGATATTTGTCAGCTGACCTCCCAATTTGCTTTTTGGGGTGTCCCCAAGGTCCATACCCACCCATCTCCCCCTCCCTCTGCCCCTTCCCCTCCCTCTGCCAGGGGTTTTGACATTGTGTCCTTTACCTGTTGGGGCCACAGCAGTCGCAGGCCTTAGGAGTCCGCTTCCTGCCTGAGGAGCGCCCATTGACCGTGCTCTGAGTGGGACCTGGTGTCTGTGTAGGAGACTGGGTTGGTGCCGGGCCTGAGTTAGTGCTTGGTGCTTTGGCTGGGGTTAAGGCAGGGGGTTCAACTTCAGAAGGAGTCGGAGTAGGGGGCTGGGTAAGGCCAGAGCTCCAGGTAAGGGTTGGGGTGAGACGTTTGGCAGGGGTCTGGGTTAGGTCCTGATCTGTAGCGGTGGGAGAGGGAGGTACTGGAGGAGGTGGTGCTTGTAGAGGAGGTGCTGGAGCTGGAACGGTCAAATGAGGTGATGCTGATGGTGTTGTTTTCACAGGGGAGGCAGAGCCGCTGTGAACCATGACGCCCTCCTCTGGCTCTCCAACCCCATCCCCCAACACCCCCTCTCCCTACTCTCTCCTGTGCTCCTCTCTTATTCGTCTTGCCAGACCTGACTTGGCTCCTCTCTCTGTGTTTTTTTTTTCTTCCCCTGCTTCTTCACTGTGACTTTTCTTTCCCGCCTTTCCAGGTATTCTTCTCTATGTTAGCCCCGTCTTATTTTCGCTTTCCCCTTCAAGGTCCTCCTGTGCAGAGCAGCTGTCCTTTCACAGGCCTTGTCCACCATAGAGCTAACTGACCAGACAGGAGACTAGAATATGGCAGGTAGAGTGTGTTCCTCAGTGGTAGTTACTCTGTCTGGGATAATAATAACACCATGTCCTCCTAAATTAGGGCGAGAGGGAGAAATGGGAAGGAGAGGAAGGGAGAGAGAGAGAGAGAGAGAAAGACAACTTAATCATTCCATTAACTTGCAGCGGAACAAGTTCATGTCAAATAGCTTCATAATTGGATTGCTTCTAATTCAAGAGTGCAAGGCACGATTTGGGATGACCTAAGACAGGGATTCCCAAACATTTTCAGGTCAAGGACACCCAAATAGATCCAGAGCGGACAACAAACCCCCATTTGATTGAAGATTTTTGCGGTTAGTTATGATTTAGTAGAGAACTGCCTGACTGTCTCTCCTGTAGGTGGGGTGATAAACACATCCCACTCTGGGTACCACTACGTATTGACGTTATAACTGCAATACCACTTATTATGATTCACAGTTTCACATACGCGTGTTTTCATGCTGGTGTAGTAAGTGTGAGTTGAGCAAGCAACTGACTTTCGGCAAAGATAACGTTACTAGACAAACAAACATTTCTTATATACTACCCTTAACAAAAGTACAATGGTTTGTTTTAATTTTGTGCTATTTATCATTTCGAAAGAGTTTCACTTTTTCAAATCTCATTTTCGACCGCAAGTAGTTACCGTTAGCCGCGTCGGTGTGATGGCCTGGCATGACCTCAAATATTTTACAGATTGCAAACGCACATTGAATTCACGCAGATAAAACATCGGTTGCTTTGCTTATGACCCTTCGGTTCCCTTATTCAATTAAATGGTTAGAGAGTTAACCCTGTGTGAAATTACGTTAGCTAAACTAAATTTGACCGAGTAGAGTTTAACTAATTTAGCATTAATTCAATTTTCATAGATACAAGTCTAAATCCACTACTGTAGAACAAGGCACTTCAGAGCCGCACAGTCCCATTCCTCTAACGCTAGCTAGGTTAGCTACAGTCAAAACAGAAGCGAAAACACAAAGCGACCTAGACACATTTCCTCGACTTTCAGTAGGAAATTGGAGGCGTCCGAGGTCAACGAAGCTGTTTCGAGTCATTATACGAGACGGGACTGACTACATAATCAAAACTATGACGGTAAAGAAAATGAAACATGGGTATATACTACCTTGTCTGTGAAATAACAAACTGTGTTTCACCTACACCACGATTAGAAGAAACAATTCCAACTGTCGTCGCCCGTTGATTGCGTCACGTCGTCGGACTCGCTCGGGCCTCGTTCAAATACTCTAACAGGGCAGCTTCCCTCCGTCCCTCCCTTCCTTCACTCCAAAACTCCCTTCCTCCCCTTAGTGCTTTTTCCTGGACTGCGTTATCATCTAGCCTACACCCAAATTAGGTTCATTTTTATGGAGTGAATATGATGCCAATACAACTTACAAATGTTTTTAGAGAGTCACAAATGTAAAAAAAAAATGTGTGCACAGCAAAAAAGATTTGTGCACATCTCACAAGTACAAATCCTGTCTTGTGAGTCTTGAATATGCATTTGTCAATATGCACCAATGTGTGGATCTCAAGTTGTGGAGACACAAATCTTCAAATGGTTTTGGCACGATATTTCCATGTACCATGAGGAAAAAATCCACACACGTATGCACCAATCAAAATGAAGTTGCCTCCAGAGCTCATAACTAATCAGTGAGCAGCAACGTTATGTACAGCACAACTGGATGTTCTTTAAAATATGGTGGAAATGCAGGAGGTGAGTAATATTTAATGAAAATGTATTCATGCCGAGTAGAAATTATTAACATAGATCGGGGGGGGGGGCATGCATTTCCCAGCAGGTACAACACAAGCCCTGCCGAATAATGCATGCACCTTTCAATTTGTCTTGTAGTGATCCTACGGTTCACAGCACATAGTGTGGGTATCTAAGAGTTTACACTGTAAATTCCAAGCTTGTAAACCTTAAACCATATTATCTGTTGTCAGTCAGTCCGCCATACTTGAACGAATGTCCAGTTGCGCTGTAGACCTTCACTTATGCTCCAGTGATCATGCATAACGTTGCTGCTCACTGATTGGTTATGAGCTCTGGAAGCAACTTCATTTTGATTGGTGCATACACGTGTGGATTTTTTCCTCATGGTACATGGAAATATCGTGCCAAAACCATTTGAAGTTTTGTGTTTCCACAACTTGAGATCCACACATGCGTGCATATTGACAATCCATATTCAAGACTCACAAGACAGGATTTGTATTTGTGAGATGTGCACAAATCTTTTTTGTTGTGCACAAATCTTTTTTGCTGTGCACACATTTATTTTTTATGTGACTCAGAAAAAACAGGCGTAAGTTATGAGTGCCTGTGCACAAAACTTCATTCACATTTCTAACTCTCGAAAAAAAATTATAAGTTATATTGGCATCATATTCACTCCATAATTTTTTTTTTTTACTAGAAAAAGCTACAGACGTCTCCTCTCTCGTCTCACTGTGGTTTCTACCACACACACACACACACACCACTAGATCACTGACACAACACACTGTATCCTGATTCTCTTTAATTACAAAACAATAAATAAAACTAATGGCAACAAGGTAAAAAGATACAAAATGAACAAAAGTAAAATGAGAAGTCAGGGAGAAACAGAACTAGGGTTACATGAAGACAATATTAACACAATATTCAAAATTATGCTATGGTACAGAACTCTACAGTACGTAGATTAAAATGTATATTTATATGAACTGCTGCATTTACCCACAGATAACGGATTAACTGGTTGGTTTACATCAGTAGTTCTCAACCTTTTAAAAGCAATGGCACACCTTTGTCAGACGAGAAAAATATACCACACACCAAGTTATGTATGGAAATGTTGCATATGTCACAGCCTAGTATATTGGGGGTAATATAATACAATGATTGCTGCACCAATGCTAGATGGGAATGAACAAATGTAATATTTTGGTTTAACTTTCTGTACATATGAACAAAATGTTAAGGTACATCTGAGCTCACTTGAAGGCATCAGCACACCAAGTCGGAACCACTGGGTTTGGGAGGCCAGTGGATAATGCAGTGAAATAGTCACATTACTACACACATACTGTCAGTGCTATATTTTCTATTTCTTTATTAAACACAACAGACAAAATTCTTCCCAAAAAAAGATATATAATTCATTCCAATTAATTGTCGGTATTTGATTTATTTGAATATATTTGAATATTGGGATAGTCGTGTATATGAGAGTCTTTGCCTTATTTTGACCTCATATCTGAAATCAGTATTGATGCATCCCTAGAAACGTGGTGTTTTCTGCACTTGAACTGTGATGTGTGTGTGTGTGTGTGTGTGTGCAGACGTGCTTGTCTGCGTATGTGTTAGAGAGAGAGAGAGAGAGAGGGAAAGAGAAAAGTATAGACAGAGACAGGAAGAGAAATAAAAATCAAGATGCAGAAGATGATGTTGGTAAATATGATGATGATGCAGCAGATGAGGACAGCTGTGGGGGCGGGGCCTGGAGGAGAAAGACAAGAGATGATTGGTAGAATTAAGTAAACTGAAGACGCAAACAAAAAACAGATTCAAAATGTAACATTTGGCCCCTAATGCAGGGGATTGAAGTGGCCTGATTACTGCGCCTTAAACAATATCCACAGTTCTTACAATGCTTTTTTTCTGTCATTACTTTCAAAAGCCACACTTGAATTACCTTATTTCTTGAGGTAATTGTAATTATTTATGAAAATGTTTTCCTTACCAGTTTCAGTGATGTTGAAGCATTTAAGTTTGACGATTAGATTTTTTTAAGAGACCCATGTTGGTATGTGTGAGCATCAGTCATACCTATCACAGTGTTGCATTGATAGCTGGAGTGTGTATGGTCTTGGAGACTGCTGCACCATTGCTGCCCCCTGCTGTTAGCACCTGGAGCTGCAGCTGGTAGACACTCTCAGCCTGAAGACCATACACGGTCACCGACCGCTGGGACTATGGGAGAAGAACCAGGGTTAATCCAGACACACACAGACTCACACAGACTCACACAGACACATACACACACACACACACACACACACACACACACACACAAATACATCTCTTTTTCTATGTTTGGTTTCTCCTGCTGTTTGCCAATCAATCATTGTAGAGCTGACCTGTCATGAACTAAAAATCTCTCTCTCTCTCTCTCTCTCTCTCTCTCACCGGTGCAACTATCTGTGTCTGGGAGATGACTGTGTCTTCCTGGCCCTCTGTTTCCATGGCAACCCCTGGGGGCGTGGCAAGCTGTGTCCAGGTGAACTGGAACCCCTCAAGAGCATGGTCCAGTGCATGCTGGGATAGCCTCCAGCGAAACGTAGCAAGCAGGGAACTGTTGACGAGTTGGAAGTCGGCAGTCAGCCGTTCTGGACGCAGTACCACCTTCCTGCCTGATGGGGGGCGCTCTGACACAAACAACACAGGACAACACAGGACAATACAACACATACTGTGGCAGGGATTCACTCTGAATATTCATGTGTGTAGACCAGGACTGGGGTGATTGCTTGTTCAGTCGATTCAAAATGTAAAAAGAAACAATTGCTTCACTAATCATAGAACACACCTTCTCTCAATTATTTCTCATTAGGTTGGATATGACAATTTTCTTACACCAGGAGGTTCTCAATGATAGAATTTTTGAAGAAAGTCCACTTCCTGAGTTGATTATAGTTAGATTATAGATTATAGTTAGTTATAGATTATGATTAGAAAATGAATTGAAACCCTGGTGTGCAGTGTGCAGCGGTGTGGTTTTTACATTGGTTCTACAGAAACTATAGGATGTTTGAAATACTATACATTTTGTTTGTGTTTGTTTATGTGTGTTTGTGTGTATGTGTGTAGTTACTCCTACCCTCAGTGTTGCAGGGCAGGGTTTTGCCTCCTCTGACCCTGACAGAGGAACAAGCCAGGGTCGTAACCCAGGCAACAGCCTCTGACCCTGGGTCTCCCTCCATTGCCACGGAAACCCGGTACTTACAGGAGAACAGCAGGCCTGTGATGGTGTGATGGGTGCCCTGAGAGAGACAGAGGGAGAGACTTTATAGTGTGTATTGTACACCCCTGGTTGTTAAACCTGTTCTGAAACCAGGTCATTAAAATATAGTTTCTCCTGTCATTTGTGAACCCACTGGCAATCAGCTCTTGTCTTTGTCTGTTCAGCCACGGTGGCTATCGCTGCTCATGCTAACTACCCTGTTCGTCTTCTATTTGTTCCAAACAACCCAGAAACGTAAAACACATCACTTCCTGTGCAGCAGATAATGTTTCCCGGGAAAGACCTACTCGAAACCGGGTGTTTAGAACAGCAAGTGAAAAAGTCTTCATGAACTGGGTGTAGGTTGAATCGCTATTGTGTTATATCAATCAGCCATAGAGAGTAGCACAATTCATTGAAATGAAAAATGTTGTTGATTATTACTTTAAGAAAACAGAATATAAACCACTGACACAGACAGACAGACAAAGACAGAAATATACAGTTTCCAATCTGATGGAGAGTTATCGCAGAGGGTAAACGATAGACAGAGAGAGAGAGAGAGAGAGAGAGAGAGAGTTACGATGGAAAGACAGACAGATTCATGGGTGAGCGCATTCCAGACTGATGGTGAGAGTTATGATGATGGAAACTGATCTGACACACACACACACACACACACACACACACACACACACACATACACACACACACAGATAGGGTGGATATACCTGCACGGTGGTCGTTCTCTCGGTAACATTATTACCACAGGTATGTGGACGCCACCGTAAGATGTATGGACCAGGGTCTCTCTGTCTGGCTGTAATACATCAAAACATAGAGTAAATCAGAGTGTGTGTATATGTGTTTGTTTTCCTGTGTAGTTGTGAATCATGGTGTGTGAAACCTGGCAGAAACCTGTCACGACACACTGAAAGACATTTCTACTTTCCTCTCTTTCTCTTGCTGTTTATCTCGTTCACAGGTCATGTGATTAGATAAATCAACCCTTTTATGTTCAACTTCTAGCTCAGTCAAAGTATGTTTAGCTTAAAATGTCCACCCTGTTAGTGTCCATCGGACAGGGTGGATAATGATGGTTTACTGATATATTTACTGATACTTGTAGCCTTTATACATTTGTTACATTTATATATATGTTTTTATCAATATTAAGATGGAATTTATACATTTTTTTCATTCATACATTTTACCCGTCCTCTTCAGAAAATGTCAAGTTGACCTATAGTTTTTGAGTTAGACAAATGGACGTGCAGGCAGACTGAACGATAACAATACTGAGGGTAATGTTAATGCTGTCCACCCTGTTATGTTGGTATTTTGTAATGTTACCTGATATGGTAATAGTTGACTACATTCTATTTTTATTCAGTTTTATTAAGTTTTATATGAAGGATGAAAAATGTGATGACCTTGTAACAAGCTCATCTTTCCTTAATATCCGCTATTTTTGAATAATTTAACAGTAATAAATGACCTAGTTAGAGTAAGAGAAGATGTAATTATAAAAGTAGATATGCACTGAAAACACTTTCAGATATGTCCATGTCTTGAACAGGGTGGACAAATCTCATACGTTATTAGAATTTAGGTGCTTCAGTTCAAACAAATACTTTTTTCTACATGTCATGTAAGTGATCAAAAATATAGAAAACTATTTTATAAAAGATGTGATGGTTAAATGGCACCCCAATCCAAGAGTGATCCATATACAGCGTTTTTACAATCGGCTCTTGACAAACAACTATTTGTATTCATTGTATTTCTATAGTGGGATCAAACATTAAGCAAAGATACAGTGTAAGCTTCACTGGCGCCGGAATAGGGGGGACACCGAGACTTTTTGTCCCCCCACTGACTGTCTTCTCTCTGCCTGTGATACCTGACAGCAAATAAAGAAGAATAAAGGTGTCTTTATTTGACTGCTCGGGGTGGTGGTAGCGTAATCCGTGAACTGTAAACGGCATATTATATCTTGGACAGCTCTTCCATCCTGGACATAGAACATCTAATCGGGGTCTCAAAATCCTCTCCCAAATATGCGAATTACTTCGTCTTGAATATCGATCGGGTTACCGAGGAAACAGCTGCTTCAGGTTCAGCAGAGTGAGGAGACAGGGAGAAAGTCGGGGTTTGTTCAAGAAAACCTGCCAGCGAGCAGGTTAGGTTCACAGAGTCAGTTACCATGGTAACTAAATCAGAGTTTGAGTTACCTCTCTTTCTGGAATGGGAAACCCAGAGTTTCCCTCATCTCAGGGTTACCAAACTCAGAGTTTTCACTAAACCCGCTTCTTGGAACAGACCCAGATGTATGTCCGAGGACCATAGATACGACCTGTTTAAACTGGATTAGGTCTGGAATGTAGTTTTTACTGCTTTGTGTGCAGTACTACCTCTATACATAGCTCTTTTGTGTTTGAAAAGATTATTGCATGGATTTCATTGATGTGGGTTGTTTTATTATGTTTAGGAAATTTATTTTGCAGGTTGCCAGAGTTTATTTTGCAGATTCCAAAAGAGTTCATTTTGTTTAAGGATTCCCATTGAGTTTATTTTGTTTGTTGAGTTCATTTTGAAGATTCCCATTGAGTTTATTTGGTTTGTTGAGTTCATTTTGCAGATTCCCATTGAGTTGATTTTGTTTTGCAGATTCCCATTTGTGATTCATTGAGTTTTGCAGGTACCCATTGAGTCTTGGTTTGCAGATTCCCATTGAGTTGATTTATTGTGTTTTGCAAGTTCCCACTGATGATTCATTGAATGTTCCCTTGACACACGAACCCTGGCTTCCATTTCCTCCACCTGTTCCACATGTTGCACTCACACCAGAAAGTGCACCTGAGGTGAGATTTGAACCCTGGCCTCCACAAGCCAACGGGACATCAGTTGCAAGGGTCCTTACCACTTACCTATTCCTGGGGGAGAATACAACCAGGAAATGCCACCTTTGTCAATCAGGTTCCACTTTATCACTTTATCAAATCATTTCTTGAACATTAAGACCACCAGTGACCATTGGAAATATCACCAGCTTTTGAAACTGTGCGCTCATCAAGTCACACTCTGAAAAAACTAGCCCTTGAACCACTTCACAGCTAGCTCAACCATATCATCACCTGCCAATAGTGACTAATGTTGTGATGCAGTATTGAAGGCTCGTCTAGCGGTATGATTCTTGCTTTGAGTGCTAAATGTCCCAGGTTCAAATCCTGGACAAACCCTTTTTTTTTTTAACTCCTGAGAGTCACATAAGCCTTTCTTGTTCTTGGCTATTTCAGCTAATCTGAGGTGATAATTGGGGAAAGGGTAACAACTAGTGTCCAGAATGATTATTGCTGTGTTCCTAAGGGAAACAGAAATAGGGGTCCTCAGTTTGTGGGTTGAAGCACCTGGACCTCACTATGTGGCAAGTGCAAGAATGTGTGTGTGTGTGCGTGTGTGTGTGTGGCCTTCACAGTGTTCTGCAGTTCCTCAAATGTTCATTTCAATCACTGTCTGTCTTTCTCTTGTATCATCCAGGTTTTAACACTCGCATCCTGCCCATCTCTAAGGATTCACTGATGTTCAATAAGCTGCACGTAAACTTTTGGATTGGTGGTGCTACGACTAGAGGAAAGAAGGGAGGAAGGGAGGGAGGGATAACTAAAAAACTAACTAACTAACTAAAAATAGAAGTTGTGATTTTGCCTCCAGAAACTGAAAAGGGGGCGATTTTGGGTGGGAAGGTGAGGAGAGAAATTAAAGAGGGAGAGCTGAAGGTAACGAGGGAGAGATTAATGGTGGTGCTACAGCTTTCAGAATTTTGATGGCTATGTGATGGAGGGATTGATGGAAAGAGGGAGGGAAAGAAAGAGGTGTAGGAGAACTGAGATGAAGATCCTGTGTTCTTTGTTACAGGTTCGATTTGTGCGAATCAGAAGCAGCAGGATTCAGACTCAGGGTTAACAGAAATCCTCATAGGTCGGTCTGTCCGCTGTCAATCATTCACTCCTGTCCACACACGGCCACATTGGAATGACAGTCTATATTTCACGCCACAGGGCCAACAAGGCAAACGGAATCAGAAGTGAAGTGGCCCAGCCGGATAGGTCAGTCAGTAGAGCATGAGACTCTCACTCACAGAGTCATCGGTTTGATCCCCACGTAGTGTCAAATACCCTTCTAAGTTGCTTTGGCTAAAAGCGTCTGCTAAATGACTGTAATGTAACACACACAGGAACAAACCTTTGACATTTTGTACAGTTCTCTGTCCCCGCTGGCCAGTCATTTATTTCTAAGTATATTAGTGTTCTAACTCACAACAAACACAAGATGAGAAATGGGCTTTGACTGGGTCATGTGTGTGTGTGTGTGTGTGTGTGTGTAAGTGACTGGTCCCCTTGAAGCAAGATGAGTTGCTGTTACCCAAGTGGTAGTTTATTATGTATCTGGTTCTTTTTCACTCTTTGTTTCCATCTCTTCCTCTAGGTTTACTTTCTTATCCTTCTTCCTTCCTTCCCTCATCCCTCCCCTTTTGTGTCTTCGTCTATTTTCTCTTCTCTCTCTAGGCTCCTATATCCCTCGCTGTACTGAGGAGGGCTACTTCAAGCCAACCCAGTGCCACGGCAGTACTGGTCAGTGTTGGTGTGTGGACAAATATGGCAACAAGATCACCCACACATGTTTCTACATATTTGTAAAGTAAATACCACTAATCAGCCACTGTCTTAAGGTGAAAAGAGAAGGTTTGTTTGTGTTGTCTTTGCCCTTATTAGCTCCCATTTGTCTTGTCTGTCTTTCTTCTGCTCTTTGATCCAGGTGGAGGGCTGAGTGACTGTCTTCTCTCTGCCTGTGATACCTGACAGCCTGCAGAGCTTCTCTTTGAACATAATATTGAATCTTAGGGAACAATAAAATGACTAGTTCACTCTCTGACACATACACAACCGAGACAAGAGGATGTGGAAGTGGGTGATGATTTGTAGCAGAACAACATGACTTTTTATGGGGGTTTTTGCCTGTCTGATTGTGCTGCTGTCTTTTTGACTTTCTCTCAACCTCTGACTCATGGAGGATAAAACATTGGGATTCAACATCAGTGATCTTAAACCTTTCCCACTTTGAGGTTGTATAAAGGAAGGCAAACTTGCCATACCTCTTTTGACCACAGAGAATATGCTTCTCAATCCTTACCTTTTACTTATTTGTCTCTGTCTGACACTCTGTTCGTCTATCCATCTCTAATCTGTCTGTGTCTCTGTAGATGAGAACCAGGAGACCTTGGGGGATTTTGGCAGCGGAGGTGCAGTTATTCTCCTTGACGACCAGGAGGAGGAGCCATTACAGAGTGGGCAGGAGAAACAGAAACAGAGGTGGAGCCGGATCCATCCCCGCGGAGCCATCAAGGACGATGAGCACCAGGGGCCTGTTCCAAGAAGCAGGTTCAGCAAACTCTGAGTCTAACCCTGCACTCTGAGTTGATTCATTCTGAGATGGCCAAGTCTGAGTTTTCAGTTCCAGAATGGCTGATTTGAGTTTGTTCAATCAATTTTAATTATGTTCACCTTAATAAAAAGCCAACGGGACATCAGTTGCAAGGCTCCTTACCACTTACCTATTCCTGGGGGAGAATACAACCAGGAAATGCCACCTTTGTCAAGCAGGTTCCACTGTATTACTGGCCAAATCATTTCTTGAACATTAAGACCACCAGGGACCATTGGAAATATCACCAGCTTTTGAACTGTGCGCTCATCAAGTCACACTCTGAAAAAACTATCCCTTGAACCACTTCACAGCTAGCTCAACCATATCATCACCTGCCAATAGTGACTAATGTTGTGATGCACTATTGAAGGCTTGTTGGTCTAGTGGTATGATCCTTGCTTTAGGTGCCAAATGTCCCAGGTTCAAATCCTGGACAAAACATTTTTTTTTTAACCCCTGGGAGTCACATAAGCCTTTCTTGTTCTTGGCTATTTCAGCTAATCTGAGGTGATAATTGGGCAAAGGGTAACAACTAGTGTCCAGAATGATTATTGCTGTGTTCCTAAGGGAAACAGAAATAGGGGTCCTCAGTTTGTGGGTTGAAGCACCTTACAATGGAGGTCCGATACTACGATTCACCATGGCAACCAGCAAGCAGAAGGGTCGTAAAGGAGAGGGAATTGGCATGGGAGAGAATCGCCGCCCGAGTCAATGCGTATGTCTGAATGCAGTAGTGTATTCATTTAACATTTAACCACACTTTCTTATAATATTACCTACATGTGAGAAAGTGGTGGAATAGTATTGGAAAAAAATATTTTCATTTAGGTGCAATCCCACAGGCGCAAAGCTGTTACTACCAGGTATTACGGTAATAGAATGTTGGTGATCGTCTCTAGTCTAGACTCTAGTGGCTAGAGTAGCGACAGTACCGAATGCCGCGGATCCCACCGGCCGCGGGCGCACGGCTCGCGCACGTGGAGCTGATGTTTCCGCTCGGGGCGGAAATACATTGTCTATGCACAATATCTGCATCATATCACCACATATAAATGTTTTTCAACCTACTAATAGTTTTACTAGTGTTATTAATTATTTTAATACATATTTTATTTTAATATAGGCCATAATGAAAAAGGGAACAGAGACAATCACCATTATGGGATGAACAAAGTTAAATCAAGTCATACTTTTTGCATATAACCAGTTATTCCCGTTTTTATAATGCTTTTCTTTATTATAGTATACAAATATATATATATTTGTTCAATTAATTAAGACTATGCTTACTTCTGTTTTCATAATGTGCTCTGAAAAAGCAGTAGGTAGGTTCAGTACCGCGCAAAAACGCGTCTGTGCGCGTGCACATCCGGGGGGCACTACGTGGTACAATCCGGCGCCGTTGGTAAGCTTTAGGTTTTAATTTACTAATGTTATTTTGGCCCTATGCCAACAAAAAATGAGTTCTCCCTTGCGAAGAAATAAATGTCCTGGCTTTGTTCCCTTCAATGAAGAAATTAAAAGTGGATGGAGTGATGTGTTTGAGTTATAAGGTTATAAGGCTTGTAAGCCAAAATGTGTTTTTGTGATGTAAGTAATTTATCCTTTTGATTCTTATGTGACTGATCTGCTGCCTTTACTCCTGTATAATGATCTTTTATGAAATTCACTTTTTTTTGGTGTAGAACTGGTGTAGAAGTTTTTTTTTAGTGTTGTCATGGCAACTCACCTTGATGAAGCCACTTCCAGAACACCTTGACTTGCAGCTGATCGTCATGGTAATGAGGGGCTGCGGACTCCAGGCGCAGGTTGCCGGAGGTAACAGGGTTGGAGGCGGGTTCAGGGTGCGAGAGAGAGGAGGAGTGGGGGAGGTCAGAGGAGGAGAGGGAAGGGGAGGAGGGGAGAGATAATGATGAGGAGGAAGAGGAAGAAGAGGGGAGCTCATTGGAGAAGACTTCTACTTTGGTGTCTGGTTGAGAGGAGTCAGGTAGGACTGGGAGAGATGGAGAGATGAAGAGAGGAGAGTTAGTAAGAGGAGATGGAGAGAGAAGGAGGAAAAACAAAAAAACGCTACATTTGGCTGTTTTGATGGCCTTCTTTTGGAATTACACTAAAACTAAAATCAAAATCAAGTTAATAACTAGTAACAGAGTCATTTTTGAAAACTCTTGTCCCTTTTGCATTTATGATAAAATGACCTTTTGTGCCATTACAAACTGTTACACTTCCAGTCAATAGACCTAAAAACATATTGAATGAATGGCGATGAATGCGCCGTGGGTGCGACTTAACCACTCCATAACTCTTTCATATTCCAGTAAGCAACATTTATGTGGCAGGTGTTCTGAATGCCCATAAATGGCAGCGTGACGAAAACACTATACTGCAGATTTAATATATAAAACCCCTTATATAGTACACAGGATGTATAATTGTATTATATTGTGCCAGGAACGCCATTAACTGGGGAAGGGACCATGCACCTGGTAGCATTTCTCATTACTTGATCAACTCATAAACACTAATTGGCTTTATCAGGCCCGACTGACCCTCATTTAGCAATGCTCAGAGCATTGAAAAACACCAGGATAATACATGGACAAAGTGAAATATTAATATTAATAACTTATAAAGGGCAAAACTTTCCATATAAAAATTGGCTCGATAACTGAGGTGCAGCTGGTTGTAATCCTCCGCTGGGCTGACAGGTCAACTATAAATACCTCCGTTGCCTGGACCACCATTAACATGCCATTTTCCACTGTGTATGTGTGTGTGTGTGTGTGTGTATGTGCATGCATGTGTGTGTGTGTTTTAACAGTGCAGCTGCAGGTAGACAGAATATGCTGACAGGCAGCAAATAAAGCAGCGCGGGGCTAACAGGAAAATCAATATCTGAATAATTTATGGCTCTGCTAACAAATGTGTGCTGTAGAGTTTGTGCATACAGTATCTGCTAACGGCGTGGCAGTTAGTTAATGAAAAATGCACACTGTAGTTGCTTTGTGCTCGGGGTGTCGGGGTGCTCTGTCGCGAGTCATTAGGAGGCTGTCTGGTTAAACGTACTTCATATCGCTCGGGGTAGGAGCACCTCTTTCCTTTAGTTGTGGCTCTTGCTGTTTGTTCAGCATCTGACTGTACAAAACCTTCTGGAGACCTGGTGCCTCTTCCTGGAGTTTAAACAACTTAAACCAACTCTGCCACATAGTAACTCTGAAATAGTACTTATGAATCTACCTTAATCCAGGTGAGTTTACCTATACCAGTAACAGCACTGAGGAAGATCAATATTACCTGTATCAGTGATAGTAGTGAAAACAATTTGGGCTCTTGGACTCTTCAGTCTCTTCTGACCCCAGTAGGCCACCGTCTGGGCAGACAGGAAGTAGGAAGTAGCAGGCAGCAGACCCTGTAGCCACAGCTCACACTGCGCCTACAGACACAGTATAAATAACAGAAATGTAATAAGTGACTGCTTATCCAAAGAAAAACGACATCATCACCACTGTCACCATGGCTACCACCACAATCAACACCATTATCATTATTATCCCAATCATCTTCACAATCAGTATCATCATTATCATCATCATCACAATTACAAGCATCATCATCATCATCATTATCTTCACCGTCATCATCATGGAGCTTAGTGGAAGAGGACCCGCCTCCTGACTGACAACCCAGAGCTGTTCTTTGTTAGTCCGCTGTTTGATTGACAGCTCATTAACAGGCTCTTAGTGAATCAGATCTGTCCATTTGTCTGGATTGGAGCTAGTCACAACAGAGAGATGCCTGGATGATAACAAGCCTGTGTGTGTGTGTGTGTGTGTGTGTGTGTGTGTGTGTGTGTGTGTGGTACAGAATGAGACCGAGTTAAAAGCAGTTTCTCAGTGACCTGCAGACAAAATGGGGTTGAAGTATTTCCATTACCCTCAAGATAGACAAAACACATGGCCTCTATGGCCGTGTGTGTGTGTGTGTGTGTGTGTGTGTGTGTGTGTGTGTGTGTGTGTGAGAGAGAGAGCGAGCGAGAGAGAGATTTCTATTTTGGTGCATAATGTCAAAGGACATCGTATGTAAAAAAAAAAAAAAAAAAAAGACTCAAAAAGACAGATTCAGCATTGGTTTTTCCTTGTGTGAATATTTCCTCACTTTACATTTTTCCTGTCCCATCAGGTTTAATGATCATTCCCACTAGCCTGCTGTATTGGCTTGTGCTAACGGACCGTAGTGAACTGTGGGCGTCTTTTATGATAAGAAAACCCTTGACGCAGTTACTCTACTTCCTACCTGTTGTGATGCTGCTGCCTCTGTGTGTGTCTAGATGCAGCTGCAAGTTGGAAACACTAGTTAGGGGGGCCTCATTTAAATTCCAGGCATCTCAGCCAAGCAGAACAGAGGACCAGACTACAGATAAATGGCTCCACCAGGCTCAGTCTGGGATCTCCATCACTGCTTTAGACCATATGACTGTGGTTGCGTTAAGACCTGAAAACTCCAATGTTGATGTTTTTCTCTTTTTCGTTTTTTAAGTGAATGCTCACATGATCGCTTATTTGTGCGGTAAGTGCCGTGGGCCTGAGGCCGAAGAATCCCATTCATACAAAATACAAAGCGTAGTTTCAGCCAAGCCATCTGACTGTTTGACGAGTTGCTACTGTGCTGATAATTCCCATAAAGCTGTCGGTTCCAACTCCTGTAACCAGAGAGCTAGTTAGCAGTTGCTTTATTATTTCTGTATTTCTTTTTATATATGTCTACTAATTTGAAGTCAGATTTTCAGTCAGTACGCATGCATTGGTAACCGTTGTATGAAAGCCATAATACCCATAAGTCTATTGTTTACTGTGATTATGGGTGTTTTGCTGCTGCTGACAGTACTGCGCCTTGTACATGTTACATCACCGTCACACCCATAAGAACAGCAGAAAACGCCCACTTGAGTATTATTGCTGTATTAAATATCATTTCAAAAGTGCAGGGGTGGGTGTCAATATGAAATCTTTTTTCTTACGTTACCTTTTGGGAATACAAGGTTATATAGCAACAATGATACACGGCAAAGCGTCACATGCCACCATTGTCTCGGCTCCACTCTTCTCACTACATTTACACAATGTATTGGCAGGTTTCTGTATCTACATCCAAATATAATATCATATAATATTACACACGCACGCTGACCTTATGCTTTACTACCGTGATAACCGATACACGCTCACTAATGCCCCGGTGCTGTAAACACCGTAGTGACTGGCATATTGTCAATACATTTCCAGATGCTTTGACTTGAGTTAAGCACATTATCCTAATGCAGAAAAGCCGTGGCTCTCTGTTGTCAGTCCGTCTGCATGGCCAAGCCGGCATGTTATTCTAACGATGTAGAGCCAGACCTACATGTTGTCATAGCGCTCTAACAGGGTTATGTCCCATATAGATAATGGTAACGTCTGTTTAAGGACAAAATCACATTTTGAGATTCACATATGGTAGCGCTCAATCCACACAAAGTGGCTGCAAAAATATCTCGATGGAGAAGTGTTACAATCTGAGTCGACTTCTACGAAGGCACAACAAAAACGTGTCAAAAACATCGGTATATCAGCATGCAACATAAAACCACATGTGCAGAAAACCTGTGCTGGATATACAAAATAAAATGCGATTTTTATTGACCAAGAGTGTTTTAGCACAGGACTTTCTTTAACCTCAAGTAGCGATAATCAATTAACGTCACATATTAAGAAAAGAGTGTGCAAGCTTTTTTCAGTGTTTAGTCTCGGTACCATCCGTACGCTCTTCTTCTGTGTGATGCTATACCCTACACATAAACATGTTCCTGAAAGCATGCTAAATCACTTATTCCAGTTTGCGACGCCACTTGCAAACAGTAGCTCTTTACAGAACCTGTTCTGTTAGAGCACTGCAGAGGCCTGTAAAATCACTGCAGTAATGACTACCAGGATACAACAAGCAATGTGTGTCTGTGTGTGTGTGTGTGTGTGTGTGTGGTGGGTTTATAGGCATAGTAAAATCTCTCAGGTGCAGCTCTAGATCTCGTGTGTGTGTGTGTGTCCATGTGTGTCTTGGTGTGCGTCTGCGTAAGCCTTTAGACAAGAGGCCTCATTTCAAGGTGCAATGAAGCAGTGTGTGTATGTAGTATGCATGTGTGTTTATATGTGTGCAAAGATTACATGAAACAGGATAACAATGGAAATATGATAATAATGAAATTGTATTCTGTCATTCACTATTAAAAATATCAAATTACTTATTATTAATACTTATTATTATTATTATTATTATTATTATAAGGGCAATGGGTTATTGTGTGCATGCACATAAAGGCATTGGGTATATTCTTTCATATATTGGTGTATGTAACGTTTCCTTACCCCCTGCGTCACTCTGCTGTTGCTCTCCTTTTTATCCAGGCTTAGTGTGCGTGTGTGTATGGGCTGTGTGTGTGTGTTTTTGTGCACCGTATGTGTGTGCGCATGCGGTGAATGCGCGTGCCCATGCGCTGTGTGTGTATGTCGGGGCGTCCAGGTGACTCTGTAGTGGTGGACTGGCAAGTCTCCATCCCTGGGGGGCTCCCAGAGCAGCAGCACCGACACTGTGGCCCCCTCGCCTCTTGACCTATGACCAGAAACCAAGGAGGGGTCAGACGGCATCGCAACAGGGCAGGCGGAGCTGTCTAATAATGGAGAATAATTGCGTGTCAGTAATGGCTATAGATGTTTCTGAACTTCTCTCAACAAAATAGTTGCGTTCGTTTGTACGTCAGACTTATCAGCGTCCATTCATTGTGGCTGCAGTTCTGTTCCCTAGTTGAGAATGCCTTCCTTGCGTAGTGCAGCGGATAAAAAGCATACATAAAAACCAATGATCAATCTTTTTCCTTCCTCTTTCTTCTGTTGAAATACCTTGCTGTGAACTGTGACCCTGGTCGTGACCCCGCCGAGCTCAGAGTCTGATTGGTCGCTCTGATACTTGTGGGAGCTTCTGGAGGCGAGGGGTCTGGAGGGAGAGAGGAAGAAGCAGAGAGTCAGACACAGAGAGAGATGACTGCACTGTTGTCTGCTAGTGACGGAAACAATATCAGGTTTGTTGTTTATCATCTACTCTCCCTGTGGTAAGGCAGCATTAGAAACATATGAAGATCTAGGGATTGACCAGCTTGACTAAATTTACTGATTTTTTAATTTTTTAATAGCGATCAGCAAAGTTTTTGTTTTTTTTACTTGTAAGACCGTAAAACACATAAACGTCTAATGTGCTCCAGCACCGCAAAACAGAGAATAAATTCTGGGGAGGAAAAGACTAATTTCCTCTTGGTCTTGTTTAACTCTACACAGCCAATTAGATTTACAGCATCAAAGGTGAGTGATACTGGAGAAGTCTGAGGCCTCCTTTTTCAGTAGCTACCACAACACAGACCAAACGCGACCACCGCTGGTCTTTGTTTGCCTCTAAGACAGAATCCTGAGGTCACTGGTCTTTCAACACTGGCTCTGTATCCCATTAAAACCACAAACCCCAGTTCTGTCTCTCATTAAAACTACAAAATGTATCTGATTAGAACTACATCTCCCATGGCAGGCCTCCCACAGGCCTCAGGCTGAGCTGTGCTGACCCAGATCCAGAGATCAAAGTTGGGGCATTGCTGGAGGACCCGGCCAGTTTGTGCGCACATGTGTGTGTGTGTGTGTGTGTGTGTGTCTTTTTCTCTGTATGAGTGGGGTATTCCTCGGGGCCCCCGGTAATTGGCACACTACAGATCAGAACCAAAACACACACACTCTCGGAGGCCTTCCTCGCTCTGTGTTTCTCTCTCAATCAGTGGGATTTGGGTTGATTTGCTTATGCTCTCTGGCAGGGATGAAGACATCGAGGTGGATTTTCTGGTCCAGACATTCCCCTGAAAGGCTGCTGGCAGGCCCTCGTATCTGCATTAACCGAAGGGATTTGTAAATTCTAAATCTCTCTCTCGTTACCGTCAGATCACGGTGGAAGAACCTCAGCCATCTTGACGTCTGCCAGCTTCCTGATTCGTGACCCCTGACCTCCAGCCCCTGACTAATCAGACTGATGAACTGGAAACACAAGACTTTCGTCAGATGGTATTTGGAATGTAGGAGTACGAGTAGGCATGTCTTTAACCTTTTACTACCACCGCCCCTCCTCCACACACACACACACACACACACACACACACACACACAGACACAGACACACACAGACACACACACACACAGTGTCTTGTAAGACGATGGGCCACCACCATCTGCCAGAGCAGCTCCGATGTGCGATGGCACGGAGACATGAGAAATTCAATCATTTGGCGTTTTGTTGATGGTGGTGGAAAATGCTGTCTCAGACACCTCTCCATAATCTCTCATAAGTGTTCAACTGATAAAGAACCCTTTTTCCAAAGCTCGGTCCAACCTGAAGTCATTACTCACACACAGACACGCTCTAGCCAATCCTGGCAGGGGATTCATATCACTAGCCAATCCTGGCACAGTACCAATATGACCTAAGTCTGCTAAGCATTAGAGCTAAGACCTCCTACAGTGTGTGTGTGTGTGTGTGTGTGTGTGTGTGTGTGTGTGTGTGTGTGTGTGTGTGTGTGTGTGTATGTGTGTGTGTGTGTCTTACTCTCGCTTTGACCCACCCTCTCACTCACTCACCCACACCAGGGATTCCACTCTGGCACTAAACCAACTGAATGAGAGTGTTTGTATTAGTGTGTGTGTGTGTGTGTGTGTGTGTGTGTGTGCGCGTGTGTGTGTGTGTGTGTGTGTGTGTGTGTGTGTGTGTGTGTGTGTGTGTGTTTTCTGTCTCCTGCCGGTGTTTTATGGACTGTCTGATAGTTTTCCTGCTGCGTGTACATTATCCATCAACTCAACTGAGTGAGAGAGAGAGAGAGAGAGGGAGAGAGACAGGAAGTAAAACGCTCCTGAGTTTCTGAGTTTTGTTTTTCCTCAGAGACGTATAACATCTCTCCTCAGTTTAAAATGACACCAGTGGCACCCGAGAATCACTGTGATGCTCAGTGTCTGATGACAGAATGTCCAAATTCACAGACAGGTTAAGAAAACACGCAGGAGAAATCATTACCGTCTGCTGAACGCTGTGTGTGTGCGAGAAAGAGGAGCAGAGTTTACGCATGTGTGCATACTATGTTGTGTGTGTTGCGTGTAAGCGTGTGAGTTTCTTACCGTATGTTGAGAACAATGTGTTAGTTAAGCACAGAAAAACTAAATTTTACATTCTGATCGGCATGCATTTGATGGTATGAACCAAATAAATAAATACATTTTAGTGTGTGTGTTTGGGGGGGGGGGGGGGGGGGGGGGTTACCTTTACTGGAGATGTAGTGTTTGCTGGGTGTGGTAAACCCTCTGCTGCCCTGGCTGTTGATGGCCGCTACTCTGAACTGGTACCAGCGCTGGGGTCTCATCTCCAACAGAACAACGTGCTCTGAAAGGGTCTAGACACACAAACACATCGCAAATAACAGGTGAAAAAGGTGAAAAGGTGGATCAAGGAAGAAGAAACCTTTTTCTATAAGGTTTTCTATAACACTTGTATGGACTGAATCCAGTTCAGCGATATTGATTGATAAACCTTTTGAAATAATAGTGAAATTAAACTATTCCTGGGGATGTCCTCAAGAAGCCCTGAGGTCCGGGAACCACTTGAGAACCACGAACCACTGTTCAATACCTTCCGTAGTCCAGTCTACCTCAGTGGGTAGAAGATCACGTTAATATACTGCTGGAGTTTGGAGGGTTGATTTAACTTGGAAGCACTTGATACTCTGGTTGAAAGTGCTGACGAATCACATGTATTGTCTCCCTGACGGTGCAAAGATAATCACTGCTTAAAATCTACTCACCCACATGCACACACACGCACGCACACACACATACACACACAAACACAACCACATGCATACACACACACGATGCTGCCATCTATTTAAGTCCATAATGAGTGTTCAGTCATTCAGAGTCAGCCGGTGGAACGACTGTGGCTGTCTGTGGTCCCTTTTTAAGCTCTGCTTATTTACCTAACCTCACACAGGCACACAGACACATACAGTACTTACACACACACACACGTGCGCATACACACACACACACACACAGTTTACCCTGGCAGAATGGTAGACTGGTGAGGGTGGAGAGGTTTAGACTGCTAGGCAGCAGACTGATGAGGTGGAAACATAGTCTAACGTCCATCTCCTTAACTGAGACAGTGAGAAGTTTCATCACTTGAGGCGATGTGAGAGTTTTGAGGTAAAGAGAAGCTGTGGACATTGTGACGCTGTTCCATCATTAAAGGGATAGGCCACCAATTTTAAGTTTAAGTGATTCTATTACCTTAAAGTAGCTAGTTAAAGAGAATCCACCTTGTGCTGTGTTGTTACACACTACTGCAAATCCATGAGCCCTTCACCATCTCCTGAGCTAATATTCCTCAATCATGTAGAGAAGGTGACAGGTGATATGTCTTTAAGGGTGAGAGGTGGACGGACTAAACAAACAAATAATCAACCATAAAAATAACTATGAAAATCACTGTACAGCCTCATGTCAGTCCATTGAGTTCATGAGTGATTTCTTGTTTTGAAAACCTGTTAATTTCAATGTCCTCAACCTTCAAAACCTCGAAGAAAGACCTCGGATGAAGGGTGATGGGTCGCCGGTTAGTTACCATGGCAACAGTGGTCCATGGGGAGGCGTGGTCTTCGCTGGGGTGTATCCCCACGTTCCAGCGGGACTGGAGCATGTAAACGACTGGCTCCACGCTGACGTTGAACTTTGACACCCACACCACCTTCACACGGCCCTCTGAGTCCTCCAGGAAGCTCATCTCTCGGCGAGGCTTCAGAGGAACGCCTGCAGCGGCAGAACAGCAGAGTCACCATTTTTTAAAAGACTTTTTTTTATACGATTTCTGCTTTATGAGATAGTACAATAAAGACGGGAGGACAAAGGTCATGCCCCAGCAACCTATGCCGTTATAAATAGATGGTTTATGGGCAAGCTTTGGACTGCTGAGCAAATAGGATGCCTTCAATGCCATCATCATCATCATCATCATCATCATCATAAATCATCATCAGGTGCCCAAACCAGTTAGCAGAGAAATGCCTCTACCTTTATAGAGATTGGCCGGGGCTTGACAAGTGTGTCCACAGCCGTTGGGGCAGCACTTCCTGGGGGCGGGGCAATGCTGATCCGACGAACAGCTCTCCACGCAGGCTGCAGCGAATCCGGTGGCTCGCTGGGGCGGGGGGCAGTCACCCTGACGTGAGGACCTCAGAGAAGCCAGGAACTCCCGACTGGTCACGCACTCTGTCTGCTTCTGATGGATGGAGAGAGAACGAGGGTAACGGTAAGGAGAGGGAAACTATTATTACAGTTGACACACATAGGAAATCATATGTTATATACATAAACACCCATACAGGCACAATCACACACACTGCAGAGGTAACAGTGTTTCCTTTGGTAAACCTGTACTGACTCTTTAAAGACGGCCCTGGAGATTTGGTCTAATAAGCTGTGCGTGTGTGTGTGTGTGTGTGTGTGTGCACGTGCACATGTCCGCAGATCAACAAAAAGTAAACATAGGCTTTAGCTAATAGCTCAAAATGACCGTGTGTTCCGAGCCAGCCAGTCATTCAGTCAGTAACTTGCTTTATGCTTCAGCTATTGTGATGAAAAACGGGTCTATCCAAAAACCACAGAGACTGGCTCTAAAAATAATCATTCAGGGCCACACACACATGCACACCCGCGCACACACACACACTCTTAAACACACTTTCAAACGCGAACATGTTTGCACACCTACATGCAGAAATATTATACAATTGCACGCCAACATGCTCACTCAAATACATATATGCATGCACACACACAAATACAGTGACATGTTGACAAGCATGCTTATTCATGACACACACAAACACGCATGTATGCATACACACATGCGCACACAAGCACACTCAGTTATGACAAACACACACACACACACACACACACACAAACACACACATGCACACACGTGCACACACACACACACACACGCATCACCACATACGGTACATAAACTTGTAGTTTATGTCGAGCCCTGCAATCCCACCAAGATTGCACAAGTGACTCTGCCACCCAAGGCACATACACACACACACACACACACACACACACACACACACACACACACACACGCATGTCTTTCTCTCTCTTACCTCACAGGACTTTGGAGACAGCACCTTCCTGGTTTCCCACAATTCCTTGCATGGCTGAAGGCACTGCACATAAAAAAACAAATGGAGGAGCAAAAAAAGGCTTTGGGAGCAATCAAGGACCACTGAGTCTGCTTTTACTTTTACAGTTTTATCATGGATGATAAAAAAAAAGTATACGAGAACAAGTCAACATTTCTACAACACCAACATCACAAGTAGCCATTTTTAGAAGACGGTGGTAAGAACAAGAATAAAGTGGTTTAGATGTGAGCACTGACAGAGACAAAGAGCCTATGAGCAAAGTACAGGTAGAGAAGGGAACATACACTTACTCCTGAACACACACACACACACACACACGCACACACACACACACACACTCAAACACACACACATACACGCATCTGGTTCGCCACCTCAGTGAACTGATGAATGATGGTTCTTACCAAATTAAAACCAGACAACATATAAAAGCTGTGGTTTCACTCTCTCTCCTTCTCTCGCTCCCTCCCCCCTTCAGGTCCCCAGGGTGCCTGGCTTCAATCATTTCTCCAATTCATTCCATCTCACCGATTCCAGGAGAACAAATAGCATCAACAAAAGGCATAAAAAAAACCTCAACTTTGAACAAATAAATGGCTACTGTTGGAAAAAACATCATCTCCAAAACCTTTATTCTGTTCAGTCTTAAACAGCCTCATTTGCAGATTGATGACTCTGTATCATTTACTGTAAACGATAACAGTCGGTTTTCATAAAACAAAGAAGAAGAAAAACACCGTACAGTAACATGAAACTGGAATTTCAAGTGTTGATGAAATGTTTTAATAGATGTGGATCCCAGCGTGGAGGAGGATCCTGTTCTACTCTACTCCTCTCATCTGCTAGATAATGATGCACTCCTGAAGGAATGTGGCCGTGTAGAGGCACAGAGATAATACAACACACACACACACACACACACACACACACACACACACACACACACATTTTTTTATCCCTCCTCTCTCTCTACCTCTCTCTCTCTCTCTCTCACACACACACACACACACACACACACACACACACACACACACACTACGCAGTACTGTAACCAGATCCTGAGGTGTGATGTGTTTCTTCAGGGAGCTCCCATGGGTCTCTTCACAGGTCCACATGCTGACTCGAAGAATCTCCCCAAATCCCCCCCCCCCCCCCCACCCACTCTGACCCCCCCCCCCCCCACCCACTCTCACCCCCAAACTCCCAAAAGCAAACCAACCCACCCTGCACTCCCCCCCCCCCCCTTTCCCCTCACTGCCACTTTGATCCATTACAGTTACAGACCTTTTTATTTCTCATTCCTCTCCTTGAACCTCCTACTCTCCTTGACTCCTATCTCACCTTCTGCTCCTATTTTCCTCCCTACTGCTCCTCTCCTCACATGTCTCCTTTCCCTGAATTATCTCCTCCTATGCTGTCCTTACCCCTCTTCACCTCCTTCCTCCCTTACATCTCCTCTCTTCTCCTCCCTCCTCTTCTCTCCCCTGCATACTCTCCACTCCTCTCTTCTCTTCTCCTCTCCTCCCTCCTCTTCTCTCCCCTGCATACTCTCCACTCCTCTCTTCTCTTCTCCTCTCCTCCCTCCTCTTCTCTCCCCTGCATACTCTCCACTCCTCTCTTCTCTTCTCCTCTCCTCCCTCCTCTTCTCTCCCCTGCATACTCTCCACTCCTCTCTTCTCCTCTCCTCCCTCCTCTTCTCTCCCCTGCATACTCTCCACTCCTCTCTTCACCTCTCCTCTCCTTCCTCCTCTTCTCTCCCCTGCATACTCTCCACTCCTCTCTTCTCTTCTCCTCCCTCCTCTTCTCTCCCCTGCATACTCTCCACTCCTCTCTTCTGTTCTCCTCTCTTCTCCTCCCTCCTCTTCTCTCCCCTGCATACTCTCCACTCCTCTCTTCTCCTCTCCTCTCTCCTCTTCTCTCCCCTGCATACTCTCCACTCCTCTTCTCTTCTCCTCTCCTCCCTCCTCTTCTCTCCCCTGCATACTCTCCACTCCTCTCTTCTCTTCTCCTCTCCTCCCTCCTCTTCTCTCCCCTGCATACTCTCCACTCCTCTCTTCTCTTCTCCTCTCTTCTCCTCCCTCCTCTTCTCTCCCCTGCATACTCTCCACTCCTCTCTTCTCCTCTCCTCCCTCCTCTTCTCTCCCCTGCATACTCTCCACTCCTCTTCTCTTCTCCTCTCCTCCCTCCTCTTCTCTCCCCTGCATACTCTCCACTCCTCTCTTCTCTTCTCCTCTCCTCCCTCCTCTTCTCTCCCCTGCATACTCTCCACTCCTGTCTTCTCTTCTCCTGTCTTCTCTTCTCCTCCCTCCTCTTCTCTCCCCTGCATACTCTCCTCTCCTCTCCTCTCCTCCCTCCTCTCCTCTCCCCTGCATACTCTCCACTCCTCCATTAAATAAATGCTAACACCGTAATCCCTTTTCAAGTTTATGGATGGGTAAACATATTTGCCAGTGTCTTTTCAAGGTTATATATTAGCACTTGGGCTTATAGTACAGTAGATAGTACAGTAGGGAGAGACGGGAGAGAGAGGGGGAGAGAGGGGGGAGAGAGGGGGAGAGAGGGACAAAGGTCATGAAACAGATTTGAACCGAAAACACTCTTACTACACACCTTACACTCTCAAATATCGTTTGGATGTTGTAAATCACTTAAATGTACCCGCACTGTATTTACGCAAGAGGAGCTGAGAGAGGAATGGACACTTTTGGCCTCAGAGGCGACATGATGAGTTATGTGTGTGTGCCTGTGTGTGTGTGTGTGTGTGTGTGTGTGTGTGTGTGTGTGTGAGAGAGAGAGAGAGAGAGAGAGAGAGAGAGAGAGAGAGACACGGCACAGGTTAGAGGTTAGAGGTTAGAGATGTTACTGTTTAACACACCAACACACTAATACTAGAGCTGAGATTAATGACTGTGTGTGTGTGTCTGTGTGTGTGTGTGTGTGTGTCGAAACTTTAAATAGGCTCTCCTCACATATCGGTATAATCATTAATCACACACACACACACACACACACACACACACACACCTTGTTTCGTACCCCGCCACCCCTCCTCCTGCCTCTCCTGCTGCTTTATGGCCTCACCTGCCACGATAGAGGGATGACAGCCACGCTCAGAGAGAGAGAGGGGGAGGACCGGAAATGGGAGCGGGAGGGGAAGAGAGAGATGCGGTTTCAGAATGGATGGAGGGAGGAAAGGCGTGAGTGTCAGTTGAAAAGGAGAGAGGAGATGAAAGACACACGGTAAAAGCGGGTCCAGAGAAAGTTGCGAGGGAAACAGCGAGGGGAGAGGACGGGCCAGATGTGCTCGCTCTCCTGGTTTAGTCGGTGGGGGAAAATACAGCATCTCCCTTTGTGCCGTAAACCAACGCAGCAGATGTTCGGCGAAATCGGTGGCACGTAATATAAAAGGCGGTGAAGAGGCTGGTCGAGGCTGATAACGCGCTCAGTGATGATTTTGTAATAGAACAATGCCTCAAAATGAATTATTGATGCTAAAACCTTTAATGGAGCTGCCACAATTAATGTAATCCTGGCATATTTGCAGTGACGGAGACTGCCACTGCATTTGCATATACAGACCACTTCAGAGGGCCTGTGCATACATTTTCATATTTTTGAATATGCACACACACGCACGCACACACACACACACACACACACACTTTGGACTTTGCGGTACTTGAGTGAAAAGCAGCGGAACAAATTCCAGAAATCCCTTTGAAAAGCAGGTTAGCGTTTTAGCAGACCTTTTGGAAAAACATGTAAAACAACTGCAGCTAACTTGAGGTGGCAGGTTGCGGGGGGGGACTGGAAGTAAAAGAGGAAAGAGAGGGGAAGAAGGGGAGAGCGAAAGGAAAGTGAAATGCCTTAGAGATAGTCGGGTGGTTATAACTTCCCCACCTCTAGAACCACATATGAGCCCGCCCTGGCCGAGGATCGAGTCTTGAGTCGGAGCTTTCTGTCCTGGGTCTGCCCGACTCTGTCTACTTGCCCTTTGTCTAAATCAAGAATAAAACTACTAAAGGTGAATGGGCTGATCTACGGAAGCCGAGAACGGTCATGCTTGCAATTATTTTTTTTAATGCCATTATCTCGATAACGAGATAATCAACCCGTGATCACGAGAAAACAAAAGGTCAAGCTCGTTTCCTCTGATTACTTATATTGTTTATCAGAGATCAGGAGTGTCATGCCAGCATGCGTAGATGGCGTCTTGACAAATGTAGCAACTGATTTAAGCTGAAAATGTCAGATCAAGGAGTACCTGTTATCACATCACTCCCATTGATCAACTCCCAAACCCACAGAGCAGTGTGTGGACGTCATGGTCCACTCTTGCCAATTTAAACAGAATGGTGGCGTCCAAACTTAAACTCAAATGTATGAATTACACTGGAAAACACGTTAGCAAACTCATGTTAGTTGCTGTCAGTCAGTCAATTTCGACTCATTTTTGCCTGTTAGACTACATATTAATCTACTCTTCTGCAGCTCGCGTACAGTAGGCTACGTGTACAGGTCCGTGTTGTAATCGAAATCGATGGAAATCGACATTTTGTTTTCTCGAAATAACAAGATAAATTAACCCGTTATCACAAGAAAACGAGCTTTGTTTTCTCGAGATCACGAAATAATTAACTTGTGATCTCGAGATAATGACATTAAAAAATAATTGCGAGCACGGCCGTTCTCGACTTCCGTACTGATCCACTCTACCTTTGAAAATATAAAGATGTTAGGAAGAGAAAGAGAGGAGAGGTGAGGCGTGTGAAGAAATGGATGGTTTGGTGGCAGATTATGATCAAAGTCCTTCTGCTATTTGAGTTACATCAAAGGAATAAACCACGTTTTTGGCCCGCTGGTCAACTTACCCGTTAAGTGATGAGAACATAGACATCATCAACATCATCATCCATGTGTCCTCGGCAGATCATTACACTTTAGCATGCACTATGTGGAGTGATATCATGTGATTACCATTATCTAAAAGTGAGAAAATGAACTTGTGTAGTGCATTGGTACAATTTACATGACATATGATCTAAAAATCATTCTTCACAATACTCGGTTGTAATATTGGGGACGTCTTTCTTCATTTCCATAAGAAGTGAAGGTGATGGGCAACGGGAGACTGGTTTAAATTGAATGCCCTGGGTGCACCGCGTTTAGCTGAGGCTTGCATTTGATAATACGCTGTCAGCACTGGCTACTGACTCCGGGACAGTAAATTAACCTCAACCTGATGTGGTATTAAACCGTTGGACTAGGGAAGAAAGGGACAGGGTGATAACTGTGAGGAACTGCAGTAGGCAGATAGGAAGAGCAGCAGCTGAATGGATGTAGGGAGGAGGAGAGGAGGAAGAGGAGGAAGAGGAGAGGACGGAAGAGAAGAGGAATGGGGCAGAAGGACACAAGGAGAGTTGAGATAGTGAGATATATACAGAGGAGAGGAAGAGGTGGGAGAGAGAGAGAAGAAGGATAGAGTGACAGATAGAGGAGGGGAGGATGGAGGGATGGAGACGGAGGGATGATGGGAGAATGAGGAGAGGTAGAAGGGACTCGACACCTCTGATCCTCTGTTCTGCATCAGACCTGTTGTTGGTGGTCACCCCACTGCCACACACACCTGATACATATTACTACTTCTCCTGTGTGTGTGTGTGTGTGTGTGTGTGTGTGTGTGTGAGAGAGAGAGAGAGAGAGAGAGAGAGAGAGATAAAAGGAGGAAGAGATGGAGGGAGGGCTGAAGTTCAGATTTAGTGAGCTGTCATCTGGGTTTTCATGGGAGATTCTGCTGATGATGTGACACAAACCATATGTGGTGGGGAAACATCTGTCTAGTGTGTGTGTGTGTGTGTGTGTGTGTGTGACAGAAAGACCCCAGGCCTCCATGTAACAGAGAGGAGCAGAACAGTCAGGAGAGGCGCTACAGCCGATGAGAGACAGCATACCTTCACCCATTCTCTCCATCCTCTCACCCATCCACCCATCCCTCTTCCTCTCCATCCCTCCATCCCTTCATCCCTTCATATGGTCCTAGAGATATCATGCTACAGATCAGGTCATTGAAGAAAAGTTAGTTGTAAAAGTTGTAGAAGAAGTTGCTCCACTCCTTACAAAAACAAATCTGTAATACCTTAATCTCTTTATTTGGTAAATCTTAATCTGTGATGTGTCAGGAAGATCTAGGATTAATAATTTGGCAAATTGATTAAGTGACACATGTTTTGTGTTACAATAGGAAATGGCCACTGCTGATAGGAGCACTTAGATTGGTAAATCCACAAGATTCTTATTTCTAGTATTTCGGTAAGATCTTGCTTCGGTAAAATCACTTCCTGTGTGCCGTAGGACTTTTACTGTGAAAAAATGTACCCAACACAGTAAATGTACCAAATGTAAAAGCTTTCATGAACTGGGTGTAGGATGGATCACTACTGTGTTATATCAATAGATTAGAGAGTAGAAAAACAGACTTTTTTATATGAAAATGTTACTATGTCCTGGCATTACTACTTTAAAATATGAGCACCGCTCCAGTACTAGAGATGCAGAGTGGAAGCAACATGGCACTTCCTCGTTCCCTATAACAATGAAAACTGAGCCTCTTTGTTATTTGTCATAGTTTGTTTTTCGTGTGAAACAAATATGCGACTACCTTATTATTTTTGACATGTTTGTGATGAATTCATTTTTCTTGTGAATCAATGAGTCATTGCAGGCTTTAGGCTTCCTACGTGGAATATATGCAACGGGAAAATTAAATTCATTTTTCATTGTCACAACTCAACGTGGGTGTGTGTGTGTGTGGGGGGGGGGGGTGTGTGTGTGTGTGGGGTGTGTGTGTGTGTGGGGGTGTGTGTGTGGGGTGTGTGTGTGTGCATGCCTCTGGGTGGTTGTGAGGCAGACGGTGTGTTATACATGTTAAAGTAACTGAGAACAACGTGGAACAGTCCCCTGCTCTAAGTCTGGATCGGGACCCAAAAACGGGTCGAAGGAAAACGAACATCAGTCCCCAAATGATTCTGTAAAAATTGCTATTAAAAGTTATAGGCCATGTTATATTGCCAAAGCTTTTACAGGATCCTGCAGTGGACGGTAAGTTGAAACTAGGGCACATTTTGTTAAATGTACCTTGCTAATAGCCCTAAAATTTGGTTCATGGTCACAAGAAAAATGTGGGTCCCCAGAGAAAAAATCTGAAAACCACAGCGTGAAGAAGACTGGACGTCCCACCTACAGACCAAGCAGCTATCAAGCAACGGCCTCTCTCTCTCTACTTCATCTCCTGCCTCTCTCTCTCACTCTCTCTCTCTCTCTCTCTCTCTGTAGTGGAGAACATGATCCTGAAACGCAGAGGGAACCCTTTCTGTCTCTCAGTCTGTCTATCCAGTACGAAACCCCTGTAATCAAAGAGTGATTTAGTGGCCTGTACAGCTTACTCACCATGCTGCGGTGATCTATAAAATACAAAAGTAGTTCAGCGCGGCCTCCTGATGGGATCTGTGGTTTCCGCTCTTATCTGAAATATCTCTAACCACAGATGTAGAATAGAATAGAATAGACACACATGTGGGCTGGGCTTTTAAACATGCTTACAGGATACTGTTGGTACATCTCGTTTTGCTGACATGCAGCTTTCGATTTTTAAATTGAACCAAATCATTTTTGTTAGCCCTGCAATCTCGACTTTTACTTATTTGGCTGCATTGTCAACAGACTGTAAAATGTTGAGAATTAATAACTGTAATTCAAACAAGCATAAAGAGACACTGTGTGTGTGTATAGCGGCCCCTCTCGCGCTGACCTAGAGGGATTTGTGGTTTATGCAGTGCCAGCCTCCTCTGTCCAACTGTTGAATTAGCTGAGGCCGCTGTTGGACCACGGTGATAGCATGGTACCACACTTGGTATTCACCCACATACAACAGTCAGACACACAGAGCCAGGGCAATAAAACATAAACTTGGTATTAAAGGCAAAAATACTTTCCATTTACACTCATTTCTCACACTCTCTCATTCTGTCTTTCTTTCTTAAACTCCAGACATCAGGAGTAGGAACAAAGGAAGAGGGGTGGGGGGGGTGGGAGAGGGAAAGAGGGGGAGAGAGACAGGGCAAGACCCCTCGTTGAAAGACCAAGTCTGAGTAAGGTGAAAAGGTGAAAAGGTGTGTGTGTGTGTGTGTGTGTGTGTGTGTGTGTGTGTGTGTGTGTAAGCTGAAAGTCGATGTCTGATGTTTCGCTCAGTATGGTATTCCCCGTGACGGTCGGTCTGGTGGTGGGGGTTTTGGGAGGGGGGGCATGCCGTAGTCTGCCTTAGTCTGCTCTTGACATTAACCCCTATTGACCCTGAAACACACACACACACACACACACACACAAACTCTCTTTCTTTCTGTTCATCATCATATAAAGTGAGGTCAGCAGCAGAGATAACCAGGTTAACATCCATAACTGCCTACTGAGATACGCTAGACAGAAACAAGCCAGGTTACTAGCTATGTTTGCATCCAACTGTCAGGAGAATTTTGAAATGCCGCATGAAATAAAATGCGATTCATTCAGGCGTGTCTCCACCAGCTGGCTTGCAGCAAATAAAAAAGGCTTTGTGAATGTAGAGCGCAGCTACATTAGAAAAAAAAAACACATCCATGTGGGAAGGCAATGTCTTTCAAGAAGTCATTAATATTGGGCAGGTTGTTCTTGTTCTTTTGTGTCAGCGAAATGGCACGCTGTCCAAAGAGGAAAAGAAAGAAATGCACTTGGCCGTATTGTCATTTATTAACAAGCGACAACAAAATGTGACATTTCTGGGGAGGTAGTGGTGGACAGATATTTTGCAGACAGGCTGGCGCTACACCAATAAATGTGCTTCCATCACTTTCCCTCACATCGTTTCTTGTAGTGACAAAATCCTGATATTGAGGATATTTTCCAGAAATTTGGCAAGTCCTTTCAGCCTTTCTAATTCACTACATCATAATTTGCAGAAACACACTTGTATGGAGACCAAGCTGCTCGCCTCTTTCTCGTCCTCCCTCTCTCTGGGTCTCTGGGATGGGACGCACCAACCAGTAATGCCCAGAAACGCTGTAACAGGCTAACAGCTCAGTGGAACTGCTGCAAAGTGGACACCACTAGCAGCTAAAAATACACAGCATGGAAACTCCACTCAAATCAGACAATGAATTAGCACGCGCGCACACACACACACACACACACACACACACACACACACACACACCAAGGTCTCCTGGCAGGCAGTGTTAAGTGAATAAACAGGGGCTAATTTTTGCTCCGGGGAGGGTGGGTAATGGGGGGAAAGGCGAGGACGTTATTTCAACTGAAAACACAACCTTTGCTATTACAGGAGCCATGTGGTAGGGATTACACAGAGAAAGGAAGGGCGAGAGAGATAAAGAGAGAGAGAAAGCGTGTGTATGTATGTGTGTGTGTGTGTGTGTGGTAACAGGGACACCTCCTAAACCTCCTCCCCTGGGTGTCCAACCATTATTCCTTCCTGCTTATTAATGCAACGGCCTCAGCATGAGTTCTGCGTTATACGAAGCTCAATGAAAAGCCGTGCTAAAAGGCTACGCTACGCTAAAGCCTAAAATCTACGTCACGTCACATCAGGTACAACTTTGTTTCTAAAGCACTGGCTCGGGGCAAGGGTATTGAGAATATTCCATCATCATCTACAACCAATGTGGCAATAAATATTAATGAGCCTGGGCTCTAGGGAAAAAGGCGTAATTTGGTCATTTGGTCCCACGCTGAAAGACTTGACAACACATAGTTCCACTAATGCATCCCCAATATATCACACGGTTACAAAGCCAGTAGGCTGCAGTCTGAATCATATTCATGTATTCTCTTGAAAGTACTTGCACATTGACTGTAAAAACCAAATGCATCATTTAGAAAATGAAACACGCTTGATTTATATCCAGACATTGGCTTCTGTACAGGGTTGTTTTGTGTAAGTGTAAGAGCCGTCTCCGGGTGTGTTTATGTTTGGTTTTGTGGTGTGTGTGTCTGTCTGTGTCTGTGAGTGTGTTGTGTGTGTGTGTGTGTGTGTGTGTGTGTGTGTGTGTGTGTGTGTGTGTGTGTGTGTTTGTTTGTTTGTTTACCTGTGAGCAGCGTCTGTGGTTGTCACACCAAACCAGAACTTGGTCACTCTGGAAGAGACAGAGGAACTGGATTAAAACCAAAGTAAAAGAGCATGAGAGAGAGACACAGAGAGAGAGAGAGAGAGAGAGAGAGAGAGAGAGAGAGAGAGTACTAGTACTAGTAAAGTATTCACATTCCTCTCTACAATCCAAATTACAGACAGAAAGCAAAATATACAGTCAATAAACGGTGACTGAACAAATATCTCCACTACATTACCAGCGCATACCTGACATGCACACATTCTCTCTCTCTCTCTCTCTCTCACACACACACACACACACACACACACACACACACACACACACACACACACAAATACACCTCAACCTTCCTCTCATTTTCATAATTATCATATGGGCATAACATGACATGAATAACACAGTGTGTTTGTGGCTGTTGAACCAGACAGAGACCGCAGGCAGCACGTCACTTGGGGTGATGTGTGTGTGTGTGTGTGTGTGTGTATACAGTCGCTGCTGCTTGGTGAGTCAAGACCACCAGTAAACATGGCTGCTACAACCACGGTGACAGAGGGAGACGTCATCACATGACCACAGGGACAGAAAAACAGTCGGACCAAACCAACCCTAACCCCGAAAGCCATCGCTCTTCAACCTTTCACATTTTGTCTCCCATCCAGGAAGCCGGTCTCCTTGAAGCAGACCTGCGATCTATTCTGAGCCCCTACTCGGTTTTAAATGTGGATGATCTTTCTGTTTTGAATCATTTTTAATGCTTTAGACTGCAGGTTCAACACCGTGTCCTTAAGCTTTAAGACAGTCAGACAGTCAGCGTGGCATCGCTGCCGTTTAAAGTCATTCTGGTGATGCTGTGTCAACATCCGTACAATCATGATGCCATCATCCAACATCAAAACAACTATTAGAATAGTGGAGTGTGTGTGTGTGTGTGTGTGTGGTGTGTGTGTGTGTGTCTGTGTGTGTGTGTGTGTGGGATAAGCCTTCTTAACGACTCCTAAAGCCTCTCCTGAGTGAGCTGTATTTAGCCCAAACCTACAAAGCTCATCACACACACACACACACACCTCATTTTCTGTGTTTAGAGCAGCCATTGTGACTAAGGTTACGGGGTTAGAGTTGGGGTAAAGGCTTTAGGGTTAAGGGTTACAGATTAAGGGTTAAGGGCTTTAACGGTATTGATGAGGGTGAATGACTCGGGCATCTCTAGAGTCAAGTCCAGGTCCTTCCCCCCTGCCCTGGGAGCTGAACGGTCTAGACCAGTTGACTCTGTCGCTCTCAACATTCAAAACAGACACACATTGACCATTTTGGTGAAAGATCTGCTGCTAAACTGGACTTTGATGTGAGAGGAGATGACTCCACACAAGCCTTGTTATTGTGATATGTAGCGTCTAGAAGCAATTACTGTCACTAGAGTAGCCACGGGCTTTCATTGAAGTTTGAGAAAAGTGGGGCCAAGGAGTTAATCCTGCTGTATTTCGAGTCTCTGCATCACTAACCAGAGGTTGGCAGTGACTTCCAAGAGGGTAGGAGTCAAGGAGTTGACTCTCAATCACTGGATGCACATGGGGAATGTCAACAGTGTAATACCAGCAAAAGCTTTCCAACTAAGTGTTCAACGTATTAGGGCCACCTTCCTACTGTTGCACCCCTGTTGCACAATCCATGTCCACGATTGTCGAGAGGACTAGAAACCCTCTTTAACGTCTCCTTTCACCTTCACCTCCATCTCCCCTTCAGGACTGAAATGGGTTTAATAGGTGAAATCAATCAGGAATCGCAGCTTCCTGGTCAGCCTGTTTTTATGGAAAGACCAGGTCGCCCTAATGTTTTGTCCGCTCGGTATAGATTGGAGGTTTTTAGCAGCAAGCAAAAAAGAGAAAAGCCATCACTTTATTTTGAAACTGTACATATGAAATATTTGGTCATTATGTGTATGAAATGAAGGGATGTTGTTCACAGGTAGAGGTGCGTTTCTCATGTCAGTATCCCTTTAAGACTAAATGAGAGCTGCCACTGTTGAGGTCATGACACCCTTGCGTTAACAGTGGCCGATAATCTCTGCTAGCCGTTAAAAGGGATAATACTCGAGCTATAGCTCAACCAACCCCCTATAGGGACAGATGAGAGAGAGAATGAGAGAGAGGAAGAAGAAGAAGAAGAAGAAGAAGAAGAAAGGAGGAGAGGATTAAAGGAAAGGTCACATCCCTGGAGAATAGACAGTAACGAGTCTACTGGGGATGCATGGAAGGATGGGAGGAGTAAAGGGTGTTGTGGTATCATTAGAGAGAGGAAAAACAGTTTCTCATCCCCACCCTGCTCTCTCGTTCCCTCCGTCTGTTGCAGCTGTAGCCGTTAGCGTTAGCGTTAGCGTAGCGCTGCAGGGCTTTCCAAACAGTTCCAGCGGTGTAGCAGCACTGAAGCGAGCGCGTTAAAAACGACGGCTCTGTAAATACAGCTCTTCCTCACATCCTGTTTGTGTCGGCTTCATCCTCCTCTCCTAACATGTAACCTCCTCTCTCTCTTTCCTGCTCTCCAGACAGACTCTCTCTCTCTCTCCATCACTGCACATGCCGAGACAGAGAGCTGGGGGAGGAAGCCTGGTTGCTTTTCTGCATGTAACAGTCAGCATGGGAACCCAAGCCGCCCATATACATTTCCATTAATTTTCTCTACCCACTTAATGCTTTTCACAGGGAGCTGGAGCCTCTCCCAGCATGCATTGGGCAGAAGGAACAAGGCGAACACAGATAGACAGATAATCATTCACACACCAGTCCACCTGACCTGCATGTATTTGGGGTGTGGAAGAAAACAGGGTGATATTTTAGTGTTTTTCTGCTTTTTTTCCCCCTGTGTTTTTTATGAAAGTCTGTTATCATTAACCTCAATAATCTGACAATGACTCCGTCTTACTCACTACATCATCCTCCTACACACACACTCTCACAAGCCAGGGCCAATTTCATTCCTCTTCCTCTTCATGCCATTCATCCATTTTCAGCCTCCTATGGTCAAACCCTATCTCTTTACCTTTCTCTTTCATTTCTACCCTCCATCTCTCTCTCTTGCTCTTTTTCTCTCACTCTCTCTCTCTCTCTCTCTACCCCTCTACATTCTGTCAACTGCTGTAAAAGTAGCAGGACAGGCCTTGATGATGATGTTGATGATAGTGATGACGATAATGATGATGACGGTTGGGATGATAGGCGGGTAAATAGCGTTACATCATACGGTGGCTCCGGGACAGTTTAGAGGCCAGTTAAACATCTCCAGGTTTTCCCATCATCTCAGTGGATATATGAAGCTGCTTTCTGCTCCTACATCCTCTTCCTCAGTCCATCCCGACCTTCATCATCCTCTCTCTTTTTCTCTCTCTCCCCTTGCTGTAACTCTTTTGCCTCTTGCCTCTTTCACTCTTCCTCTTTACCCATATGTTTTAGACCTCTCTTACACTGTCTTCCCCCTCTCATTGTCCACTGCACCCCCACCCTCCATCCCTAGTCAATTTCATGGGACATATTTGCTGTCAAAGTCAATCAAGACAGTTTAGATGGGTCTTTGTGCCGTATGGCTCTTTAATCGTGGTCAAAGTGGGGTTTCATGGGGTCTCAGTGCTGAGTCCTGTGAGTATGTATGTGTGTGCTTGTGTATGTGTGTGTGTGTGTGTGTGTGTGTGTGTGCGTGCGCGTGTGTGTGCGTGCCTCCATCTGTCTGCGGGGAAGGGAGGGGGGACAAAATAGCTACACATGTTGGGAAAGACTCAAAGGGAGAGAGGTGATTGAAGGAAGAGAGAAGAAGTTGGATGAGCGGGACCGAGGGGAAATAGGAGGGAGGAAGGGAGGAAGGGAGTTACAAAAAGAGGAGAGGGTGAAAGAGAAGAGAAGGTGAAAGATGGAGATAAATATGAGGACCAGAGGAGCAGAGGGGAGAGCGGCGAGGAGGAGCGGTGGATACTTGTTATGAAACAGGATGCAATAAATTGCGATGAGTGTCGATCCTCCAGCAGGAGTTTAGTCTTAGATGTTCAGATATTGAGTTTTCATCCATGTTGGAACTTAAAATGACATTTAGAAAAACATTCAAAATTCTTGACAGGAAGTCTGTGTGTCTGCAGCTCCGATGATGATAGGACCTTGCTGCATTTCAACATGTCCCTGATGTCACTGACGCAAAGACCCACAAGATGAATACAGTATATTTTGCAGTCCAAATACTTTTGTACCTCATTGTGTTTTATGCCTTATAGCTATCCATTTCCTTAATGGTCACATTATACAACGGTATACATTATACACATTATAAACTGACCATTAAACTAAAAATGATGGATGACTTATAACAGGAATGTAGAAAAATCCTATTATATTTTTTAATGAAACATTTCCACAGGGCTGGATTTCAGATCTGTGCTATAAGTAGAGTCTATTTTTTTTTTTTTTTTTTTTACCCTGGGACCCAAATGAGAAAATGCAGTCAGACTGAGACGCAGGAGAGCCATCAGGAACAGAGCTGACCCGCTGCTTCAGAAACCCGCGCTAAAGGATTTCCACATGGCTCTGATGGCTGAACAATCTACAATAATCA
>JAXDDW010000008.1:935000-965000 GCA_034670385.1 Hoplostethus mediterraneus
TGTGCTGAGATTTCTGAGACACTTGTAATTTAAGGATAAAAAATCGACCCAAAAGCTCTATTATCTTTTTTTTTCCTTGCGGGTATCTGGATATGATGGCGTGATTTGTCTTCTTCTGTCTCGTTTCAAGATGTTGACACTTGTGTCTAGAAAATTCCTGCAACAAGTGAAGCTGTGTTGGAAAGTGGTATTATCTGAATGAGTTTTATACAGTTTTACACAGAAGTAAAATAAGAAAAATACAATCTTAAGACTTAATGTGATTTATCATTTAGTCTCACATTAAGTCTTAAGATCTTATTTTTCTTATTTTACTTCTAACCCATAAACCAAACAAGTGGGTTGACTAACATCTTTTGCTTTCCGGGTCCTGGGATCATTTTTTTTCAAGAGGTAATTTTGTGTGTTTGCAGTTACCAGTGGAAACTCCTGGTAAACACACAGTGGGGGAAAGCTAATGTCAGAGTTTGACAGCAAACAAACTCACACAAGGTAGGTCGAATGAAAAAAAAAGTGAAATATCACAAATCACAAATCATCAGTATGAAATGAAATTTAAAAAACGGCTCTAGCTCTTGGTTGGAAGCTGTTGGACTCATTTCCACCACCGCTGTTAGTCCGCATCTGACTACTTCACTCTACTTCATAAAGTTTAAACCAAATGTTCCCTTACTCACACCTCCGTTCCAGAAACCCTACCACACACACACACACACACACACACACACACACACACACACACACACACACACACACACACCACACACACACTTCACACATCCCACTGCTACAAAGTCATCCAGGGGCCACCCTCATTACCCAACACACAGGTGGCTGGAAATCTATTCTGGATGGCCAAGGACCAGGACACACACACACTCTCTCTCTCACATACACACACACACACACACACACAAACATAGTTTCTTACACATGCACATATGTAAACTCCGTCCCACGCACATGCACACACACACACACACACACACACACACACATACACTTTCTTTCTTACACATGCACATATCCAAACCCACTCCCTCACACACACACACACACACACACGCACACACACATACACACCTCAGAGCCATTGGGGCTGAACTCCGTGGTTAATGACTTTCCCACCCAACTACACGGCGTGCACATGTTGAAGCCGTTAACGATAAGTGGCTTTTCGAACTTGGTAACGTCCTAATGTCCCTGTTAATCTCACATTCCACACTACAAAGGCCACGGTACATTTTCAGTGTAGATGAGCAATTTTGCCTCCTATTACGAGCAGCAACCTAACATTTTTTCAGGTCACCTTTGCTCCTTAGATATTGACACAGGGCCACTTCTCAGCAATGCAAAAACACGTGTCCAAAATGTCATCTGTGATAGTAAACATGTTGAAAACAACATGCTGTCGGGCAAAAGATTAAAAGGTTTCCACTGATACATTTTTGAAGCAATAAGCCACGAGCGGCTGTGCTTCCCAGTGCCTTCGCAGCAGCTCTTAGCTCTTCTAAAATCACTGTACAGCACGGCCTTGAGTGGCCACATTGCTTTTATAAAGACCCTTTTTGTACTTTGTAGCTAAGTGGTAACAAAGTGGTTGCTAAGCAACACAAGTATGAATGAGTAATTTGGGTTAACACCTAAATTAACTGTTATGTGGCCAGAGGTGTTGGGTCATTGGGTATTTTATAACAGCTTCCAGTGTGACTCGACCAATCAGAACTCAGAAGAAGTGTTTTATAACGATTTTAAAATATTTTATAGTTATAATGACGGGCACTTGAAATGCACCTTTGAATGTAGAAATACCCAGACTGACATTTTAATGGTATAGGCAAATGAACACTGACAATTCAGTAAATTCATCAAAGTCTATCAGAGTTGATTATCTATATTAAGTCCTGTAAAATATTTTGGAAGAATATTATACAGGTATAACAGCAAAACTAAAAGTTATAAACTATGACGAGGTCATTATAACTCAATGTTGAGTACTGCAGAAAAGACCCTACAGGAATGTTATTGAGACATAATCATTTTTCATTCAAAAAGGCTATATGGGTCTGTCTGTCTTTGCCCTTAGGTTAATTCACACTAAGAATCAGCCTCTTTTATCTCTGCTGAATTTTCCACTGGGACATTTTGTGCATAAATGAGATGCAGGATATGACTCTGCATCACCAACAACAAGATATAAGCCTGTAGATAATAGAAAATACCACAACTAACACAGCCTGGTACAGCAGTGATGTGATGAAGGGTAAACCCAAGCTCAGGTTATCAACCTCTTTATTTGCAGAATATAGTTTACTAAGCTTTTAGGCTGGCATAAATCTTTATGATAAATTCAGAGCATACATGATACTAAGAAGTATCAAACTGATGCAACCTATATGAAAATGTTTTTTTTTAAGGGGCAAAAAACATCACACCATGTGTACTGGTAAACGCTTTTTGAAAATATAATTGATTTTGTTCATATTGGTGGTTGTTTTCTTTGTGATGAATTTATAAATGTGAATTTACCTGGAGGTGTCTGAAAGCAGCGGTCAGTTGAGTCATGTGCAGAGTGAGGCACCTGGACGTGCATCTGGCGCTGTTGAATCTCTCCTGAACATCCTCCTGGTCCGGTGAAGTCCTGCGAGCATAAGTCGCCGCCAACACCGAGCACAGGAGCACCAAACCGGCCTGCCGAGCTGACATGACACCGGGAGCGAAGGAACTAAAACAAATGCGTGTGTAAATTAAACGACAGACTGCGTTTTGCTTCCCTATCCAGTTCGTCAACCTCCTCCTCTCGCGACCCGAAGTTCAGAATGGAGACATCTGAGCTGCTGCTGCTGCTGCTGCGCGAGCGGGGAATGGAACGGCTCTACCTTCCTCGCGGACACTCCCACCGCCGGTGCACGTGCGACATCTCCTCGTCATCATCGTCTCCTTCATCATCCTCATCAATATTATCATCATCATCATCTTCATCACGATCAGTGCAGGTGCGATTACTCAACAGTCCCTTCACCAGTAGTGATGATGTGAGTACTCATCATCATCATCATCATCATCATCATCATCAACTTCATCCTCACTCCCACCATAGGTGCAGATGCAATTACTCATCTCAGATGCCGTCATCATCCTCATCATCATCGCTGCCATGGTGACCATCATCGCTGTCATTATCATCTTCATCACATCATCATCTTCGTCCTCACCTCCATCATCATCATCATCATCATCATCATCATCTTTATC
Organism: Hoplostethus mediterraneus; assembly: GCA_034670385.1. Taxonomy (NCBI): domain Eukaryota; kingdom Metazoa; phylum Chordata; class Actinopteri; order Trachichthyiformes; family Trachichthyidae; genus Hoplostethus; species Hoplostethus mediterraneus. The sequence continues at coordinate 938,256 of JAXDDW010000008.1, forward strand.
TTCATCCTCACCCCCACCATAGGTGCAGATGCAATTACTCATCTCAGATGCATCATCATCTTCATCATCATCGCTGTCATCGTGATCATCATCATCCTCACCAGCATCAAACAGGTCCAAATCCTAAGAATAATAAACTTGATTGCCAGAATCAGTTATGAAAGTAATGGACATTTTCCAATTGGATCAGTTTGTACTATTTAATGCAATTGATCAATATGCTGCTAAAATTGAATTAAACATCAAGGGAGAAATAAGGGAAAGCATTTATGACCTAATGGTTTAAAAAGCAAACTGTTATTACAGACAATTACAGTTCCTCAGTTGTATACATATATTTTCTGAAACTGTACCTCATTTTCTCAAAACTCTAAACACAAAAACACCACAAACACAAAACGCAAAACTCCACAAATCTCTTGAGAAAGGAAACATTACGTTCAAAATTATGTTATGTCTCAAAACTGAATTTTGTATCCAAATAATACACATAAGCAATCAGCACACAATAGAGCAAAATATCGAAAAAGACACACACAAAACAACACACACAACACAAGATTAGGCTGTAATCTGTCTTGGGTTTCTATCCGGCCACATCACAGGCAATGTTCTCCCTGGCTAAGCAGCAGGGGAAGTCTGGCCAGGCATGATGGATCCAGACCTGGCTGGATCCCTGGATGCTCTTCCTCTTCCTCCTCCTCCTCCTCTTACCCTGACCCTTCCTCTACCTCCCTCTGCACTGTTGCCATCCATTCAGCTCCAAAACAGGAGAGCTCACCTTTGGCCTTTTGCTCTCATTAGTAATTGAACAATTTAACAACAAGCAAAAAAATGATGGTGATTTAGAACGGCAGTCTGAGTGAAAAGCAAAAAAATGTGCTTGGATTTCTTTGCAGAATTGGTTTAAGGGTTTTGGCATGTGAGTGTCAGGTTTTGATCATTTTGTCTCAAGCGCTGGTGTTAGCGTGTAAACAGTTGAGGAAAAACTATAAAAACACTTTCCCATTGTTATTCTGAAGAGACACCTACCACTTTAGTCTGGGAGCTTTCTCCAAGAGTAATTATTCCAGCAGACTAATAAAAGAATGTTTATTAATAGGAAAGAGACTCGGAGAACGTGTTGATGTAGGTGTCTGTCACACAGCCAGTCGGTTAGTCACTGCTTTTCGACAACAACGGCAAGAGCCAAGCGGGGCTCTCTAGGACCGGGGCCAAGTCAAGATGTTTAGGACACAGGGTTGAAAGACGTATTTGTTTATATGAAACTGTAACCCAGCCGACGAATCATCTCTGTTGGCAACGAGATGTAAAAAGAATCACCTAAGTTCTGATTTAGGGGAAATGGAGTCATATAAATATTTGGTAAGAACCTGGCAGGGCCTTACGTGGCCCTGTAGTGGAAACCAGGCTTTGATTCTGCACTGGTATAGAAAGGCGTGCGTCGGCTGCTATAGGCCTACGCTGGAATAGAGTACAGCTTGACCTGAGAGAGAGAGAGAGAGAGAGAGAGAGACATAGAGACACAGAGAGAGAGAGAGAGAGAGAGAGAGAGAGAGAGGAAGAATGAGATGGTCAGTGAATAACGTATGTGCTGTGAACCCAAGCTGTGTGTGGCTGGGTGTCGTGGTGTTCAAGGGTTGCATGTGTGTGTGCGTGTGTGTGACCTCAGAGGACCTAGGAGACCTATCAGAAAGCGCAAAATCAATTCTTCTCACACACACTCACACTCACACTCACACATACACACACACTCACACACCCAGTAGTTGGCCGTTATCTTAACGGCAGACAGAATATTTTCTTATTTTCATAAAACACCCTGCTCGGGTTTCTGAATAAACCATTAGTGGAGTAAAGACCCTCCCCGACACATACTCAAACACCACACACATGCTCACACACACGCACACACACACACATATACGTGCGCACACATACACAACAGAAGCACTCACTGTCTGTGCAAATCTGCTCCTTGATTGAAGCCAAATGTCTCTGATTTGGGTGGAGAGAAGGGGTGGGGGCAGACAGACAGACAGACAGACAGACAGACAGACAGACAGACAGACAGAGAGAGAGACTGAGTGAGAGAGACAGATAGCGGCAGAGACAGAGAGATGTCTGACTGAATAAATGTGCCAGAATCTCAGCTCAGTCAGTAGAAATCTGCCTAAAGGTGAATGAACACTACACGGTTTCTCTCTCCAATTCTTTAATCCAACTCCATTCAGTTCTTCCATCCTAGTCCAACGTCTACAAACAATATTCATCTAAATCAGGTCAGAATCTGTTGGTGTGTTTTTCACCCCGGAGTCCACGCGGTGCAGCTAGATCACTTTGTCAGGCTAGATTTGTGTTTGAGTCAGTCTGTACGGTCCGCGGTCAGGTTTGGCTGTGATCTCAGGCGCTGTCTGATCTAATTTAACAAGAACGATGGTGGAGGGATTTCTAGTTGTTTAGTCCCCCTTTAAATCTGACTTCAAATCTCCTGTCCATCAGGAAGATTGTGTTTCATAATGTTCATAACAAGGGAGATGCCCCCCCCCCTCCCCCCTCCCCCCGCCTCCGCTACAAATGGCCCTCTGATTGAAATCTTATGACCCGGGCCCATCTGGACCAGCTGGATCTGTTGGGCTCAGTCTGTTTGATGACTCTAATGAACAGTCTGATGTGGCTGGGATGTGATTTCTGCACCTTCATCCCACCAGACCCTGTAGAATCTGTATATCACAACTAAACCCTTTACAATTAACGTTCTTTATGAACTACAAAGCGGACTTTTAAACGTAATCCTAATGTATTTAACATGTCATTGACGTAATCCAAAGTATGTCATCTATTGAGTCGCAGTGCATTTAGATTGTTTGTGTCATAAGCCCGTGTATTACTATCATTCCTGTCTGAGATTACTGAAGTGGTCAGTAGTTATTCTCTGCAGCTGGAACAACTCACAGCTCATCTGTTACTCGTCTTGCTGTCTGTCACCCTCACACTCTTCAGCAGCATTGTTTCTCAAACGGTGGTTCGCGACCCCAAAGCTGGGTCGTGGGTCGGTTACTGGCAAAAGTAAATTCACTAACTAAAACTAAATTCAGTCTTTTTGTATTGAAAAGTTTTAGGGGTGGCAGCGGTCACCCTAGACGTTAGAGAAACAGGCTTGTGACTGGAACTTCACTGGTTTGAATCCTCTGACCTCCTGAGAAAAATCTTGGTCCCTCAGCAACTACTGTCAAGTTTCCCTTAACTTAACCCTTAACCCTAAAGCCTCAACTGGTGGCTCAGTGGCCGTCAGTGGCAAACTGGTTGGTTGCAGCTGCCAGGAGTGAATGTGTGCAGCTGTGAATGTGAGGCAGGGCAGTGTTGACTTCTCCCTGGGAATAAAAGACTCACACAACAGGCGTCTCCAGAGCCTCTCTCCCTAATGCATTTACATTTGAGACATTTATCCGACCCTCTTATCCAGAGCGATGTAGAATGAATGAGCAGGTTCGAATGGGTTCAGCGTCTTGCTCAAGTGCACTTTAACAGGACGCATGGCTGTTGATGGATACACATAGGCTGTTGTGGGGATCAAACCTGTGACCTTTTGCTTGTGGGAAGGTCTCCCTAACCACCACCCTGTCATCTAACACCGTCCAACACCAATCAGCTCCAAGGGGCGGAACGGCATTCTGCCTGTACTGACAGACGAAGAAGAAGTTGATGAGCTTCTTGTGTTCAAAATCATTAAAGAGTAAATATCAAAATGAGAATAAAGTGCACCAAAGTGAAAATCAGGTTTCTGTGGACCAGCAGGGTGGAGAAGAAACCAGCAGACACATGGACATGGGGATATCATATGTAGTATATGATATTCATACGGTGGATATTTTTTTCTCTTTCACCATGTCTCTATGACTTATCCAGAGTCCACTGAACCCTTGTTGCTCCAGTCAGAGTCAAGTTCATCTCTGGTTAACACACACCATCCACCTCCCCCGTCAACATCTGACTTGGTAGTTTACAAGATGTACAAGGTGACAAGGTGACAAGGTGACAAGTAGGATGGTATCCCCCTTGTTTGCACAAACTTTGAAATGGATCCACACAGTCTTCATATTATATGTGACACTGAAACAACCATTTACCTGCTGACCTATTCCCTTGTCATGTTTGCATATAGAGGATGTGTCAACAGCACAGAAAAACTGGAGGTTTCTGAGTTCAGAGCAAAATGGATCTACAGTGCCACCGTGTGGCATACAGGAGCAACTGCAGTCTCAGTATTGTTTCATATCTGCCAATGTATTCTCTCTCTCTCTCTCTCTCTCTCTCTCTCTCTCTCTCTCTCTCTCTCTCAGTTCCTCCAACATGCATGATGTGGTGTATAATATCGCCTATCATATCTACACCGATCTACTATGTCTACTATCCCAGGACCCCTGCCCGCTAACAATATCTAGAGCGGATGTGTGCAGAGCCTTCAAAAGGACAAATCCACACAAGGCACCTGGCCCTGATGGCATTCCAGGCCAGGGTCCTCAAGGCTGGTGCGGTTCAGCTGGCGGATGCTTTCACAGACATTTTCAACCTGTCGCTGCTCCAGTCCATGGTCCCCCTGTGCTTTAAGAAGTCCAGAATTGTTCCTGTTCCCAAGAAATCCAAAGCCCTCTGCCTCAACGACTACCGCCCAGTGGCACTCACCTCCACCATCATGAAGTGCTTTGAGCGGTTAGTCAAAATCTTCATCACCTCCACCCTCCCTGAATCACTGGACCCCCTGCAATTTGCATACAGGCCAAACAGGTCTACAGACGACGCCATCTCCCTAGCCCTCCACACTGCCCTTTCACACCTGGACCAGAGGAGCACCTATGTGAGAATGCTGTTCATAGATTACAGCTCGGCATTCAACACCATTGTGCCCTCCAAGCTCGCCATCAAGCTCAGGGACCTGGGCCTCAACACCGCCCTGTGTGACTGGATCCTGAGCTTCCTGTCGGGCAGGCCCCAGGCAGTGTGGGTTGGTACCACCACATCCTCCACCCTGACCTCTAAACACCGGTGCCCCGCAGGGCTGCGTGCTCAGCCCTCTCCTGTACTCCCTGTTCACGCACGACTGCGTGGCAAAACACAGCTCCAACACCATCATAAAGTTTGCTGACGACACGACCGTCATCGGCCTGATCACCGACGGCGACGAGAGCCAGGACAACAACCTCCATCTCAACGTCGGCAAAACTAAGGAGCTGATCGTGGACTACAGAAGGGGCCAGGAGCACGGGACACGCCCCCATCGACATCAACGGGGCGGCGGTGGAGAGAGTCAGCAGCTTCAGGTTCCTCGGTGTCCACATCAGCGGGGACCTCACCTGGAACCACCACGCCGACATCATCACCAGGACAGCAAGACAGCGACTCTTCTTCCTACGTAGGCTGAGGAGGATCAACATGGACCCCAGGATACTCTGCAACTTCTACAGGTGCACCATCGAGAGTATCCTGACCGGCTGCATCACGGCCTGGTACGGCAGCTGCACCGCCCTCAAACGGAAGGCGCTACAGAGGGTGGTGAACGCTACAGAGGGTGGTGAACGCTGCACGACGCATCACCAGGTCACCTGAGCCCCCCCCACGCACAACAGGCCACTTTACTTCAAGGTCACTTTACACTCTGCTACACTTTATAACTTATAATTTTTATACTTGATAATTTAGAACTGGTACTTTATAACTTTGTACTTTTTCTAGTATTTGTACTTTATAACTTTGTAACTTCGAACTTTATAACATTGTACTTTTTCTATTATATTTTGTACTTTTTCTATTATATTTCTTGTGTTGTTTTTTTTAAAAATTATGTCTGTTATGTCCTTAGGTTAGGTGTCGTTAGGTGTCGGAGAGACACAAGAATTTCATTGCATACTTTTGCTTCTTGTGAATGTTGTGCATATGACAATAAAAAACCTTAACCTTAACCTACTATGTATACTGCCCTCTTGCACATTCCCATGAGCATTGCCACTTTTCATTTCACTACACACCCTTTGTGTGTATGTGACAAATAAAGTTCTTGACTTGACTTGAAGGATATAGATTTGCATAGAGAGCCCAGCCTCTCTCTCTCTCTCTCTCTCTCTCTCTCTCTCTCTCTCTCTCTCTCTCTCTCTCAAACCCACACATTTGCATGAGTGACTGTACATGTGAATAGCTGGAGGGAATAATTGAGGGAACAGGTAGAGTGTGGTCAGATTGCACTGTGGGTTGGACTTTGCTGCCTCCTCTCTATTATTAGTTGCAAGAATGTTTCCCTATCGACCTGTTAGTTTGTATAGCTGTGTGTCTGCCTCGTTATTTCTCAGCCCGTCTGTGTATCTTGTGCTGTCTCACTGTTGCTTTCTGTCTGCATAGCTGTCTTTCTGCATATCGCTGTAATCGCTGTCGAAACATTGTGTTGCCTGCATCATTTTAAGTGGAAAATTGATTCAGCCCTTCCAGGAGTCCAAGCAAGTTAAAACAAATCCCAACAACTACTATTGCACTTCTGCCTCATACACGTGCACGCACACACACACACACACACACACACACACACACACACACACACACACACACACACACGCAACCACAATGGTAAAATATTATCCATATCTCCCACTCTCATCTCACAGACAGATACATCAGATACCACATATAGTCAAAGGCATAAACAAAGTGATTACTGGTTATTCTATCAACTGAAATTTCCTTTGAACTACTTCTGAAAGTGAAACAAAACCTTCCAGTTTTTTGTTTTTTTTAAACAAAAGACATTCCAGTGAAGAGCATTCCTGAGAAACAACATGAGTCTGCAGTAACATGACTCTGTGACACCTACATATAACTGAAAAGGGAAATAAACCTTGTTGGTGAGTTAGCCTGTATTTTACTGCGCTGTGTTAAGTATGCAAATTCTCTCTTCTTATCATGTCTGATGTGAGCCTACACACCAGAACAATGCATTTACGTACATAGCAGATCCACGTCATGCACAAGTCAACATGTACTTTGCACATACGCTAGTAAACACAAACCTAAATTGCATTTCTGTAAATGCATGCATTACATCTGACTTCCCCTTTTGATATTGAACTTCATAAAACAGTAACACCTCATATGAGATTCGCTCCCTGGATCTGTACACTGAATGCACTGTGTTTGTTACCTATGTTCTGCTGTTTATTGAATACTCTTTTGTTATAATTCCCAATGAGCATTTTTCGTCAAGTATTTTCGTCAATATCAGCTTTCATTTACTGTGAATAAGGAAACTCGATGACAGTGTTAACAGATAAGAGCCTCAGTTCTCTGGAATTGAACTTAAGTAGTTGTTCAGGTTCACAAATGTGGGTTTGTCTTTGTGAGGGGGAGTGGATGGGAGGGAAGTATTTCAGATAGCGCAGCAGCAACTTGACTGGCGTCAGCGTACAAACTCACCTGTACTGCTCTGACTGCCGCCAGACTTCAATTAGCACTTGAGGAGGCCGTGGCTTAAAGAGAAAAACGAAACTTCAGGGAACATCCCAGACAAGACGCTGCTACTGCCACACACAAAAAAAATGGCTTTCAGATTGTCGGATAAAGATTTCTCCTGCCCTGTGTGTTGGGACGTCTTTGAAGACCCTGTCCTTCTGTCATGTAGCCACAGCTTCTGTAAACATTGCCTGCAGACATGGTGGGGAGAAAAGCAAGCAGAGTGTCCACTTTGTAGGAGGAGATCGTCAAAGAGCGAGCCGCCTAGTAACTTGGCTTTAAAGAACCTTTGCGAGGCCTTCCTGCATGAGAGAAACCAAAGAGGTCCAGCGGGGTCTGAGGGGCTCTGCAGGCTGCACGGGGACAAATTCACACTCTTCTGCCTGGACCATCAACAGCTAGTGTGTGTTGGATGTCGAGACTCTAAAACACACACCGACCACAGATTCAGCCCCATCGGCGAAGCTGCCCTGGATCACAGGAAGGAAGTGGAGAGCCTGCTGAAGCCCTTACGGGAGAAACTGCTGGATTTGAATGAATTGAAACACGTCTGTGATGAGTCGGCAGAATGCATTAAGGCCCAAACCCGGCAGACGGCGAGGCAGATTAAGGAGGAGTTTAAGCAGCTTCTCCGGTTTCTCCGAGAGGAAGAGCAGGCTAGGTTAGCTGCACTGAGGGAAGAAGAGGAGCAGAAGTGCCAGATGATGAGTGAGACGATCGAGAGGCTGAGCAGAGAGATGGAGGCACTTTCAGACACAATCACAGCCACAGAGGAGGAACTGAGCACCGAGGACATTTCCTTCCTGCAGAACTACAAGGCCACGGATGAAAAGAGCCCAGCACTCAGTGCCAGATCTGCAGCCAGTCTCAGGAGCGCTGATAGATGTGGCCAAACACTTGGGCAACCTGACCTTCAGAGTTTGGGACAAGATGCAGGGGATGGTCTCGTACAACCCTGTGACACTGGACCCAAATACGGCCCACCCGAACCTCCTCCTGTCTGAGGATCTGACCAGCGTGAGATGGAGTACAGAGAGGCAGCGGGCTCCTGACAACCCCGAGAGGTTCGATAGGTGGATCCAAGTCTTGGGCGCCGAGGGCTTCAACTCAGGCACTCACAGCGTTGACGTCGAGGTCGGAGACAACACAAACTGGATCGTGGGTATGGCAACAGAGTCCGTCCAGAGGAAGGGGGACGAAGAGGGGACGTACTGGAGAGTCGGGTTTTATTATGGGAAATACTACAGCTACTCCTCGATGGGGCTGAATATTGATCTTCCAGTGAGCAAGAAGCCCCGGAGGATCAGAATGAACTTGGACTGGGACAGAGGAAAGCTGTCATACCTCGATCCTGACGCCAACACACAACTTCACACCTTCACACACGCTTTCACAGAGAGACTTTTTGTGTACATGGGCACCATGTGTCCTCTATCCCCTCTGAGGATTTTACCAGTGAACGGGTAACTGCTCTCGTCACAGGTCCGATATGAAAAGGGATTGTTTTGTAAGGTGACATCGGTGAAGCTGGTGACTTAGAGATGACAACATCTGTTAATCAAGCCTTGGTTACTTAAAGTAAAAGACTTCATTGTGGTTGTCACATGAAAAACCTGTAGCTCAAATGTTGGTGACTATTTGGATATATGAGGTATTCAGTAGGACGTATTCAGAGGAAAGGTGGTTTGAAGCTAGAAAGTTGAGAATTGACTGAGGTGGTCCACCATGAGTAAATAATTGTTTAAAAATAAAAATAATGATGCAGCTTTAAGAGGTGTTAATAGCATTAGCAGGGCAGCCCAGTTAGAGCTGGCCCCACCTCTGTCTGTAACTAGTTACTGTGAAGATATCCGCCTATTAATCTGTACCAAACCTACATCTGGTCCTTTTGCTTTGTTGGCTCCATTGATTATCTTCTGTTGCAATAACTGCACTTGATAACTTTGTTTGGAGAAGAAAAAAACACATTGATCAGTTAAAAGAGGTGATTATATAATAGTCACCTAATTCTTGCAAATGTCTCACATTGTTTTGTCTTCTAAGTATTGGAATATACAGTATATAGATGTTAATATGAGAATAAATAATTGTTTAAATCCTAATCAAATTTTCCTTTGTGGAATTTTCACAGCATTGACAGGTGTGTGTGTGTGTGTGTGTGTGTGTGTGTGTGTGTGTGTGTGTGTGTGTGTGAACCTATAATAAAGAGGTATACTGTATATAGCCATTATGAATTGGATGATATTGTAAATTAACACAATGTAGCCCAACAATAGAAAGTACACATGACAACTGAATTCACTACCGATGTTGTTCATGTTGTGATTTACTGGACTGGAGGCACTTTTTTTCCGTAAAAGATTTACTTACATGTAACACTGGAAGGTTTTTATTCCAAAGGGTAATATATCCATGTTGGCTGCACAATTGTCTATCACATTTTTTGTCACATTTTTCACATAGTGCATATCTCATTTTGGAATGAAACTGTTCATTTTTAAACAAAGCAGAACTGACCTATCCTTTGAGTTACAACGGACTGTGACGGTTGCAAAAGTTAATACTGCTGGGACAACAGTCATGAGCTGCATGAGCCCCTGAACTGCAGTGTGATGATGGCAGTACCCTGAAGGGAGGTAATAGCCTATGATTTGGTGTGACGAGGTAGCAGTTTAAAGGGATAGGATGTGCCGTTGCCTCACAAGCACATAATGACATTGATGAGATTTCGAATGTACAGTAAGCATCTTCACATCCTATTTGTGTGTCCGTTGGATATTTCCAGAATCACCCCAGTATCCTCCTCCATCCACCACGCCACCGAAGAAGAAGAACCTTTCAGCAAGGTCAGGAAATCCACCAAGGAGTCATAAAGGACTAAAACCGACTTTATGTGACGAGAGGATTGGCAGAAAGAAGACACCACCAAATCTGCATTTCTAAAAGGTCTATCGTTTTACGTTTGGTAATGCTAGTTGCCTACAGCCACTTAACCGACTGTATGCTAACATGTTAGCATGTGCACAGGACAGAGAAATCTACCAGAGACACAAGAGATGCTTCCGGTGTTACTGCATCATAACATGGAAAAGATAAGTGATAAAAAGATAAGTGAAGATTTTTCATCTTTTCACCTTTTTCATCAGTTTTTCAAGCAATAAACCTTGTTGAATTTATTTTGGCTTGTATTTTGTATTTTCTGCTGTTATCTGCTCTATTTGATCCAGCATTGTCATTGTGGACATGGCTTATCTTATCACCCACTGCCTGGTGGAAACTCCTGATGAGGGGTTTAAGTGGTGGCAGGGTGGCAGGGTGGCCTTGTGGTTAGAAAGCCCCTACAATTACCTCAAGGTAATAGGTTCAATCCTTGAAATAGCAGATGTGTCCATCAACAGCCGTGGATCCTGTCAAAGACACTGAACCCCTACCTGTTCATTGTAAGTCAGAGTTAAGAGTTTCAGTTAAATGCCTAAGATGTAAATGCTCACCAGTTTCCTGACATTATCCAGTGCATGAAAGGTCACACATTACCAGTTTCTTACTGCCACCTGCTGGGTGCGAGAAGAAAGGCAGTAGAAGAAGGTCTCTGGGAAACTGGGCTGAACCTAGAGGAAGCACTGGAGCACTGATGTCTCATGAAACACTTGCTTTTTAATAAATGGCGATTCTACTGAGACTGACTTTCAGGTTGTTATCCTGCAAAAGTATTTAAAAATATTTAAGAGTCTGCAGGTTTTATTAGTTTTCTATTCTATGTATTACTTTCATTTTGTTTTCATTCTCAAATGAAGCGGATGATGAGTGTAGCCACTGTCGCAACGTGCGCTCAGTGCAATTAATGCCCTTTTGAATCACTTTATTTATTTATTTTTAATATAATTAAAAATAATTTAATAATTTCATTTCATTTATTTATTTATTTATTATTTATTTGTTCGTCTAAATAAAAAACAAATCCCAGTTTGAAGGTTAAAGTTTCAAATTGTAATTCGTTACAGATTAGTAACCTTGCTTACTACACTTGCCACTAGTGAATCTGATTCCATTACTTCTGGGGTTGATTAGCCTCCAGGATATGCAGTTAACCGTTATTGCATTATTAGTGCAAATTGTAATTTGAAGGGTGCCATTATCACCATAGCATGCAGCCTGTAAAAACTATAATTTAAAAATGTATGATATAATCAAAATTACTTCAAAATGCTCTCTAAACTCTAGTTATCCTCTTCCCATCAAACATTAGACTAAGGTAAGAAACAGCCTGATCGTCTATTTGTAGTCTGACAAGAAAAATCACGAAAAATCACCATTGTATCCCTCTAATAATCCTATAGTGACTTTCAGTGACTTTTTTTTTTATCTCGTACTTCTATATCATCTATATCATCTTCTGACATTTATTGTAGGACTGCTATAACGTCTTTGTAGTGAGATTACCGCAACTCCCCTTCATGCAGTGTGTTCCTGCCCAGCCTCGGGTGGTGGAGGGTGTACAGCTTACTCAACACAAGCCTGTACTCTTCTTTTCATTTCATGTCTGATTGAGGCTCATCTGTCCCGTGCGCCTGTTGGCTGCGCCAGAGGAGAAGTGGCATCAAGTGTGTGTGTGTGTGTGTGTGTGTGTGTGTGTGTGTGTGTGTGTGTGTGTGTGTGGACTTGGTACCCACGCGCCGCAGGCAGACGCAGCGCGCCCCGGGAGAGAGATCCTTCTGATCAACTAGCAGGATGAGTCCCTGTCTCGATTATGGATTTAATTCGTTGTCACGAGCTTGAATTACTTGGACGCATCGTTCTCATCTCATCACTTTTTGTGATAGATGGTAAGTGACTGCTCTATTTATCCCGTGGCTCTAGTAGTTTCTAGTTTTGTAACTCTGTTGCTTTGATCAGCTTTCAGTGTTATTATTAACCATCATCCTCTATCAGACTGCTGTTTTCATACATATGACTATCATTAAAATCATCATCAATGGCTGCACTTCTTTTAAACCAACAATGGTATGCTATGTAATATAGTTCCTCGTGCTTTTTGCTGTGCAGTTGATTAGTTGCAAAATAAATGTGTCATAATTTAGCATCCCATATTTTCCATGCAGGATGCATTCTCTCAAGCCTGCAAGTGCAAAGCGGATAGCTCTTGATAACTAAAGCAATTCTATCAAAACGTCCATCAAAACACATCCTGACATGTTCTAAGTAATTGTAATACTTCAACAATATCAACAGTTGTTTAATGTTAAAATGTGGTCTAGTAAGAGGGCATGCATTTTACACCACTCATACAGTTGAATGTCAATGAGAAGATTGTGAGGTGACATCATTGCTACCCATTAGTGATTTCTACACATTTTCTAAGAACAGCAAAGATAAAGAGGACAAAGACAGATCTAACAATGGGGGGCAGTGTAGTGCCCCGTGGGGGGTAGGGATGAGGTGGGTGGGTGAGTGGTGGGATAAGAGACTAGGTGGGGGGTGCGCTATATGCCTCTGCAACTCTACAACACGCCCACTAGCTTTTTCTGTTATCACCACTGGAACAACAGACAGACACATGGGCAGCACCCATCAGTCTGGAGGACGTGTCAGGTGCCCCACATGTGCAATTCGAGGGCCCCCAGATAGGACTGAACAAAGCCCTATACACAGACTATTAGCATATGAAAGAAACCTTACATGCTGTGGGAGGGGATGTGCGGCTGGCCGGAGCTGGGTTTGAAATGGCTGGTTAGGCAGCAGGCCTGGCTCTGAACTGGGACCTGGTCTCACGGGAATAATGACAGACCAAGTGTCTCGGGGGAAAAGCAGAGGCTATAGCAGCAGCAGAGATGTATTTTCTGTAAACTAAAATAAATGAAAGAGTGTTTCCTCCAGTCATAGCATCTTGGTTTGTGTTTAGTTTAGTTGTTTATTAGGATCCCCATTAGCCATTACCCAAGGCAACAGCTACTCTTCCTGGGGTCCACATTGAACACAAAATACAATACAAAATACATACAAAATACATTCAAAAATCTAGATACAAGTAAAAGAAAATAACAATAGACAAAAAAAAACAACATACAAAATACGAAATACATACAAAATACATACAAGAAATCACAATACAATGAAAAGAAAACAGACAATTTTAAAAATCAAAGGAAAAACTCACACTAGCCTTAGAAAATTCATTAATAATTATTTAGCTCACTCTTAAGCCGTTTTTTGAAATATTTTCTGCTCTTAATTTCTATGATGTCTGTAGGTAAGGAGACATAGCTCTATACATAACAGTCTTCTTCATTGCATTAGATTTAGGCATTGTCACTGTGTTGTGTGCGTATGAGTAAGTGTGCTAGCGTGTACGTGTGATCCTTTGTCCAATCTAGTCTGAATCCTATAGCTGATCCTCATCCTCAATATAGTCATATGGTCAGAGTGCCACTGACACCCGAGATCCGCATCGCCCCCCCCCCCACCCCACCCACCAGCACTAGCCCCATACCAGGGTCATCCTGAGTCCAAGTCTAGACATTTATAAGCTGCTCTTGGAGAACCCAGTAGGCCCTCTGTGAAATTGATTGACCTCCACAGATGATGGAAGGAGAACGGAGCCTGAGTTGGTGAAGGCGGAGCGTCAAGTGTTCATTTCTCTCCTCTGGGTCTTGAGAGTCTGTGATCAGCCTGATTGGGCTCTTGAGGGGTGATTACTGTGCGTCATTCATCTACGAGAAATGCAACTGGAATATTTCTGTTCGTGTGTCGATAGATATCACCAGCTACGTACTGATGCTGAATACTGAGTGGTGTTTGTGGCCGTCGTGCACAGCTACTTAAACACGACGTGACGGAGCATCCGGGGATTGATTTCAGCTCTCAGTTTGAGTGAGGATCTGTCTGGTTGCTATCTAAATAGAAACAGGGGTGAGTCTCACACTAGGTACAACTGATTTGAAGCCCCCCCACCTCGAGGTGCCTTGTCGTCATGCCTTCGTCGTCCCCTTCATGCACATTCCATGCATTACGAGGTCCGCGGCCTCTGATCTGCTCCCATTTGTTCTGCCTGGGGTGTCACGGCAACTTCGAGATGCCCTATTGGTGGAAAACCGTCTTTGATGCTACCAGATGCAGTTGTCTATAAAAACCACATCATTTTATAAAGCTAATATCCCGAGGGAAATTTGGGGAAAATGAGTACTTTTATCAATTAAAAGTGAATTGTGACACCATCCCTAACTCTTAAACTCTTGCCCTTTAAAGTTCTGATCTCTTGGACCGACTCACTTCATTTGTTTAGGCTGCTAAACTAGTTTTGAATTGATATGACTGATATGGTGTAATTAATCTTAATCTGTGTGTTCCTGTTGTCATCACGCCCTCCCTTACAGGTCTGTGTTGATGCTGGAAACACAGATCCCCAACATCCAGGGAAACTCTTTGGATCACCCACAGCTGACAGCTTGTCTTTCCCCTTTTATGTTCAGAGATCAAAAGTTCCCGCGTGTGTTGTTGTTGCCTAGCGAAGCCGCAGAATAGCAAGGCACGCCAAATCATGGATTCCTTTAAAATGTCAGACGAGTTAATTTATTTGCTCCATGTAACAGTGAGAAGTTGTCAACATTTCTTCGATGCCAGGACACACAGACGTGATAGTCCATGGAACACAAAATCATTGCTTGTAAAAGTGTCATAAAACCTGTGATCATCCTACAAGAAAGAGAACTGAATTAAAAGAGCTTCTGGGCTTGCATAGTGTGAAAATGTGTGATCTGAACTTGACCCAGCTGAATCTGAATGATGCTATATGTATTATTTGCTGGCCTTGGATCACTTTCCATTTTATGAACGATCTCAAAGCACACCTGATTCAATTCACAGAGAGCCATTGCCGTCCAAAAACAATATCATTAGTGGGACTGAGAAACAAGTGAGTGGATGCTCTGATTAGTATGTACGGCATGTTGTGTCTGAAAAGAGGCTGAACACCACGGCGCTGGCGGCGTACCGTTAATACCCCGCTGATTAAAAGACGCCACGAGTGTAGAGGAATAAAATGCCTCAAATGACTGACTTGTGTTGGGTGCAGTCGTCATGGCAATAAATCGAATGCAGAGGCCGAACTGTGTGGAATTGGTTGCCATGGCAGCCAGCCATGATGCTTTGTGAGGCCCTTAAATTTATAAATGTCCTTGTACTGACAACTAGCGGGGAGAAAGCCTTTATCAAAACAGAGAGGAATGGGCTCTGTGGCAGACACAATACAAAGCATGCACATTTCATTGATACACACTGATGCAAATAAATGTCACCTGTCACACTGAGGGAAATGCATTGAATGAGTTCTTCTTGAAGAATTGGACCTGGTGATGGAAAATGAGCTTTTACAACTTTATTAATCCATTCTAGTTTAGAATATCTGGGTCTATTTCACAAACAACAGAAACAGAGTAGAGCAGAAAATATTACAAATTATACAAATTATTGAATCAAGTGCTGTCCATCAATTTGAGAATTCGGATTAAAAATGTTTTATTTGTGGTAGGTTTATATTTATATGTATTGTGCACGGCATATATTTCTCATCAAGATAAATTGTAACATTGTTTTTTTCATCTGCGCAGGATAAGTCCCTTCATGTCATTATAGACAGAACATCAGGTCGTGAATGTTTTGCATTTTCTTGACTTTACTCAAATGTCACTATCTCTCCCTAGGTGCATCGTCTGACAGGCTGCCTCCTGCAGTGGGCCAATGCTCACCAAACCCATGCCAGAACCGGGCGTTATGCCGAGGTCGAGGTGACGGCTACTCTTGTTTCTGTGTGCCGGGTTTCCAGGGCGTCCACTGTCAGATCGACGTGAACGAGTGTGCCTCACAGCCCTGCAGGAGCGGAGCCACCTGTGTGGACAGAGTGGGCAGGTTTACCTGTCTCTGCTCACCGGGGTTCACCGGTGAGTGCAAAGAGCAGTGAGACCGTCTCATTTCCACCATAAATGGATAGGGCGGAGGTGGTTTTAGTGCTAGGATATTTAGGGCCTTGATTAGTGCCTTATGTTCAACTTACCTTGGGACACATTGCTTCATGTTTTGTCTCTGTACTTTCATACATCTGAAATGACACAGTGGCTATGAGGTTGAAGTACACACTGTAACATGAGGGGTATTCTTAGCCATTTTGGGTGAACGCTGTACATGACCACCTCATATAGGATGCCAAAAGTATTTAGACAGATTATATACAGGCTGTGTTGAACATCTTTTGTAAAGGGTTAAAAGTGTCAATGTGCCTTTTACCAGTCAGTGTGTTTATTGTCCTTGTGGCTCAACCGGCTGAGGCATGTTGTGTCATACTAAAGGATCCTATTACATCTTATTTGCCTTTTTCCACTCCACTATGCCTCTATGAGACTTCAACTTGACTCATAATGACTTTGAGGTAGTTTGGAGTACAAGTAATCAAGGGCCTGAGAGAAGCCTCAGATTGTGAATTGATCTAAAATGTTTTATTGATGGGAAAATGAAAACTATTGTACCATAGTGAATGGCCATTTGGTGAATACAATGCTGCCATCTAGTGGTGGTTGTTTCCACCGTCTAACTCAGTGGTGTCCAATCATGTGCCATGGAGGGCCGAGAATATGCAGGTTTTCACTCCAACCAAAGACCACAGCAGGTGATTTCCCTGATTAGTCCCTCCTCTCTGGTTGAAGGTGTGTTAATCAGTGAAATCACCTGCTGTAGTCTTTGGTTGGAGTGAAAACCTGCATACTCTCAGCCCTCCATGGCACATGATTGGACACCACTGGTCTAACTAAAGAGTCAGGATGATATTCTAAACTTCTGTCCTGGATCTTAACTGAAACCTGTTTTCATGTCTTTTAACCTTTAATAGTGTATGCTGCTGACCGCTGAACATGTATGAATTGTATTGAGTATTTTCTTTGTCAATTTTGGGAATGTTTTTTTTGTTCTCAGGTCTCTTGAAAAACAGAAACAAAACTTTTTAAAGAATCATGAATGAACGTAGCTAAACCCTGACAGGTCGATCTGCTGAAAGGATCCTGATAGCATCATGGAACATTGAGTGATTTCAGATCTATAACAGGCTAATATCAGATTTCTCCTCTTGTTAAATTGATTCATATATTTCTACCTTTCGATTTGATTTACCAATAGTTGCATGCAAGTTTTCAGCATAACCGTGCAGGGAAATATTTACTGTATACGTCTGATATGGGGTGGCAACTATAAAACAACTATATACGCCTTGCTGAGAGATAACAGAGCGCCATATACATGATCACAGTCAGCCCACATAAAAGCGTTATTCATCCCTGCCCTCTGCCCTCAGTCTGGACGGGCTGACCGACCCGCTGACGTCCACGTTGCTTTGATGTTCACAGGGGCCACTTGTGAGGTCCAGATTGACGCGTGTCAATCACAGCCGTGCCTCAATGGCGGCCATTGTCATGGCTACACCAATGGCTTCACTTGCACCTGCCTGCCCGGTTTCCAGGGAGACCGCTGCGAAAACGACATTGACGAGTGCCAAGAGCAACCGTGCCAAAATGGGGCTCTGTGTGTAGATGGGGTGAATGAGTAAGTAGCCCTGTTAAACTCAGTCATCCAAAAGAAGGAAGTTAGCTTGCCAAGTTCAGATAAGCCTAATACGATGTAAATAATAGAGTGGCAATATATTTCAATGGTTAACACATTAAAACTAAAGGAAAGTGCTTTAAAATGAAAACGCTGAAATCTCATACGATGGTAATTCTGCATCATAACAGTTTTATTGTGTTCTCAGATATAGCTGCGACTGCTCTCAGACAGCATTCACTGGCAGACACTGTGAAACGCCCGTCCAGCCATGCCAGTCTGAACCCTGCTTCAACAGCGCCCCCTGTCGGGACAATGAGGGAAACTACACCTGTGAATGCTGGCCAGGTAATTCACAGTAACACTAACCTTCCAGTCACATAACGCGCACACACACACACACACACACACACACACACACACACAGTATTTCTGAATCAGAGCCTTGAGACAGGAAGGTTCAGGAAAGGAAAGACAGACGAGGCAGTTCTTGAAATGTGACAGTTAGGAGAGACGAGCATGGCAGCCAGGAGAGTAATGACTGTGAGAGATGACAAATATAGCTTAAAGCACAGAGAAAGAAAGAGAAAACGCTGCGGAAGCAAAATACAAGAGGTAGTAAAGGTGGTGGAAAACTGACAACCAAGGAGGACGTGCCCGAAATCAAACCTCAGTCCAACACGTCGCTACATCTTCTATGTTATTATGAATGAAATAAAGAAATATTACACCGGAGATGGAACCTCAACCGTGTGTGTCTGCCTGCGTTTTTTTTTATTGATCGTTTATTTAACCAGGGTAATCACGTTGAGATTTCTTCTCTTTTTCAAGTGGGCCCTGGCCAAAAAGGCAGCATACAAATAATTCCACATATAAAACAACATTAAAAACAAACACAAGTAAAAACAAGACAGTAACAGAGTGTCTTCAAAATTCAAATAGAAAAAGACAGAATTAAAAACAAGAGCAGTCCATGGCAAGCAGGTGTTTTTCTTTAAAAAGGTCGATTCTAATAAGGGAATCTAGCTTGAAATCTTCACCCCAGGGTTTGAGGGGCGTCAGTGTGAGATGGACGTCAACGAGTGTGGCAGCAGCCCCTGCCTGCACGGCGGCCGCTGCGTTGAGTTGTCCTGGCAGGCCCTCTACGGCAGCGAGCCTCTGCTGCCGGCCCGCTACGACCAACAGCACGCCGCGGGCTACATCTGCAGCTGTCCTCCAGGAACCACCGGTACGTTTATTCCAATGAACCAAAAAGGTCGTTAAAGCAACATCACATGAGGATTGTCACCCACTTGATGGCGCGTCACCCAGGGGTCCAGCGAAGGTTAAAGTAGATTGTTTTCATGTTTTTGTATGTAGAGGTTTCAGCCAGCGACACACACATTGAACCGCACGGTGTCCATAAGTCAGTGCTGCTGGTAAATGTGAGCATGTTGTCGTGGATTGGTCATTGTGTGGGGGAGTAATCAGGCTGTATAACAACAGGTGCTCAAATAAATAGATCTAGGATGTTTCAGGATGTACAGACAAGTTGTACTTTTCAGTTGCAAAAGAGGAATATTCTAGCCTTGGTGCTTACACAAGCCTTTGACCTAGCAACGCAGGTAAGGCAGAGCCGTTGCCTGCTGGGAGTAGCGTTCTAAAATTGACTCCCTACCAGCCGCACTTGGCACTGCCTCAGTAAGGTGGCCAAATAGCATTAGTTTAATCCCCAGGATCTGGCTTTGCCGGTCTCCTGACTGGAAGCATTCAGCCCTACATGGCTGTAGAGCAGTGGACAAGGAGCAGACTTCCATTGGGATGGCCGTTGTTCACAATGGGATTCGCCACACAGAGACGAATATGGTGCATTTAGACGAGCGCGCAGCTATCCGGGGGGAAACAGTGCCAGCATGATGTGGACACCATGGATTTGGGGCATTTTGTTGCTCGGGACAGGTAATGTCATCATGCCTTTATCTTCCAGTCCTGTGTTATATCTATTCAGGTGTATCGGTGTCTGTTTTTGATGCCAATGGAAACAGGTAACCGAGTGAATCATTAACTGAATCTGACAGGAGCAGCCATCCACCTCTGGGTTTTGTCTTAAAAGTTTGTTGTGAGCTGTGTTGTTATACAGGCTTCATATAGGCTTTATGTGACAGTAGGCCTAATGCATTCTTTTCGATTTTACATTTCAAAACTGATCCGCGGAGCATAGATAGGTATTGGTAGTATATAGTATTCACAGCATAACAAGCATGCCCTGTTTTCTAGAGATAAACACACGGTGGAAATGTTAAGAGGATGTGACATGTGACAAGTGAGGTCACTGAGCATATCCAGGCACGCACTGATCTAGGAAAACCTGGGCACATGCCCACTGCTTGCACACGGGCCACCGTTATGCAACAGGCTTTGCCCACATGATGGCCCAGCCAGAGGGTATGAATGTGACTTGTTGATAATGGCACTAAGCTCGTGGTCTACAAGGCTACTGAACATACAGTAATGACAATGATTCCCTCTCTAGTGGGCAGAATGAGCAGAAACAGCCTACAGTACATCACTGTAATAACTGCAATTACTTCAAGAATAGATTTGCTTTTGACAATTTACTTTTTTATTGTGTTTTGATTCGTCCTCTCTGCTCACAGGCTCCCTCTGCCAGGAGGTGACAAACCAATGTGACCCCAGCCCATGCCAGAATGGGGGTAGGTGCGAGAGCCGCGCGGGAGGCTACGTGTGCCGCTGCCTCAAGCAAAGTCAAGACGGCATCCTCTATGGAGGCGTGGCCTGTGAGGTGAGGCTGGTGGGCTGCGAGGGCCACAGGTGCCAGAACCAGGGCTCCTGCTCTCCCTTCCTGACGGAAACCATCGCTCACGGCTACTCCTGCTCCTGCTCTCCTGGCTTCACCGGCGCCCTCTGCCAGACCCCCACCACCTTCTCCTTCGAACGCCGAGGCTACCTGCTGCTGCAGAGCCCCCTGGTGGACACCGAGGCCTCCTGCAACGTCACCCTGGGCTTTCGGACCGTTCTGCCCAAGGCGGTGCTCTTCCAGCAGAGCAGCGGGGGCCTGCTGCTGAGCCTGGAGCTGGAGGGGGGGCAGCTGCGCCTCACCCTGAGGAAGGACGCCTCTGCCGGGGCTGAGACAGAGACCCCCGGCCAGGCTCTGGAGCTCCCGCGCAACGTCACAGATGGAGAGTGGCATTCTGTGGAGGCTGCGCTCGGGAAGGGGCTGCTCAGTCTCAAACTCTTGGATGAGGCAGGGACCTGCGAGAGCCAGGAGTGTCACCGGTTGGCCCCGATCGAGAGCACCCTGACCGGGCCGGTGTCGTCGTCGCCCCTCCTGAGCACCGTCATCGGAGGAGGAGGCGGCCTCGAGGGCTCAAACGGCCCCGCTGAGGACGCCCCGCTCCCGGCGTTCATCGGCTGCATGCGGGACGTGTCCGTGGACCGGTGGCCCGTCGTGCCCGAGGAGTGGCCGAGCGACTCCGCGGTTAACGTGTCCCCCGGCTGCAGCCGCCGGGACCGCTGCCTGGACACGCCTTGCCAAAACGGAGGCCAGTGTATCAACCTGTGGCAGGGCTACCGGTGCAAGTGTCCTAGGCCTTATGAGGGTCAGGACTGTGAGGAGGGTATGTTAACAGCTGTAGCCAACGGTGTACACAGAGGGGCATTGCTTTGGTTTAAATGTAAATATAGTAAAAAAGTTCATTGTTTCTCCATTTCAGTCAGGGGTCGTTAGGGATAGCCAATCAGCGAAAGGACACAGAAGACTCTCAAATGAAGGGAGTAGGGATGAGGCCAGGAGAGAGATCCTCTTATCTGACTGGATTAAGGATAGAACGGATTCCATCATGGAAAAACACAGTGCATGCTCAGAAAATGAGTCTAAGATTAGGGGGGGGGGGGGGGGAAACTGCGATCAACACATGAGAAAATGAGTGAGGATGACTACGGTATATGTGTGGTTTGTATTTAAAAAAAAAAAAAAAATGCCTTGACAGAGTTGACAGTGTCCCTCCACTTGGCTGTTACCTGAGATGTGGCCTCTCAGGTGCTGTGTGTCCTCTGTGCTGTATCTCCTATCAGTGTCTTTAGTGTGACCAGCAGCCCACAGGGGAAAGTGCTGACGGTGGACACGGGGACACACATGAGGGCTGGCGGCTGATTAAGTTTCCTCTTCCTGCGCCAGCTCTTCTAGAATCACTCGATATTGTCCTGTTAGTCCAAATCCAGTGATTACCCCAATATCATATTTTGACCTTTTGACCTTGACCTTGACCTGACATCACTCAATACTCTCTCATCTCCTGCCTGATGAAACAATGTGTTGTCTGGTCCCCCTTTTTTCCCCCTCTCCTCTAGAATATGTGACTGCCAGGTTTGAAGACTCTCAGAGTTCTGCTGTGTTCACCGTCACCGACGACCCGGGTCCCGACCTCGCCGTCTCCTTCTTCCTGCGCACCAGGAGGCGCGCCGGACTCCTCCTGGCGCTCGCCGACAGCAGCAGCAGCAGGAGCAGCAGCAGCATCAGCCCGTACCTGCGCGTGTGGCTGGAGGACGGCCGGGTCAAAGTTCAGCTCGATAACTCGGCGAGCCTGGAGGGGGAGAGCGCGATCGACGACGGGGAGATCCACTTTGTGAGCGTGGAGGTGGGGCGGGAGGAGGGCGTGGCGCTGTTCGTTGAGGGGAGGAAACAGGGCGGCTACGCGGCGGCGGGGGAGGTCGGCGTCAGAGCAGGGGACGCCGTCTACGTGGGCAGGCCTGTCGGAGAGCGGGGCGACCTTGGCGTTCGGGGGGTACTTCGAGGGCTGCGTGCAGGATCTGAGGATCAACGACAGGAGGCTGCAGTTCTTCGGGTTGGACGCGCCGGTGAGATCCTACCCGCTGGAGTTCATCGCCAACGTGAGCGCTGGATGCTCTGGGGGACGACGCCTGCAGCGTGAGTGTGACCGGCCGGTGTACACAGTGTCCTGCAGAAACCTTGTATATTCACTTTTAAAAAAAATCATTTTACTGACAGCTGAGAGTGTCTCCCTTGTGTAGGAAGTATTTGATGACACTGGGTTCAGGCCAAACCCCTGGTAATGCATTCTGCCGTGCAAAGGCAAAGTGCAGTATCTACAAAATGACCGAATGAGAAAACGGGCCTTTTATATTTATCCCCTGCCAACAAAGAGCAATAAATCATATTCAATGTGGGTGTCTATAGTCTGTAGGACACAGGACTTTCACAAGAAATAGAACAGATACGGCACCAGTCAATAGTACATACAACTAATTTTCACGAAAATGCAGATACTGCACTTTGCCTTTGCACGGCAGCATTGTTAGTTGTGCGTAATACAAAGGGGTGCCTGGCTTTTCTCAATTACTGAGCAGTTGCTGGAGATACAAGGTGTCGGCTGCATGCACACCCGTCGCCAAACATTCACACCCCGACAGTATTTCTACACTACACAGAAACGATTACACACGTGGACATGGGTTTAGATGCAGAACTTGAACCATGTCTGTGAAAGTGCTCCCATTATGTTGATGATATTTAGTCTAATCAAACGAAACATCACGCAGTATTCGGGTCAAAGTAAGCCCCTCTGTCTGCTCCCCGTCTGCAGAGGGAGCCCTGTCTCAACGGGGGGACGTGCTCCTCCACGTGGGACGACTTCACCTGCACCTGCCCTCCCAGCACAGCAGGGCGGCGCTGCGAGGACGTCAGGTGGTGCGAGCTGTCGCCTTGCCCCGCGGACGCAGAGTGCAGGATGCTGAACCGGGGATATGAGTGTAAGTACCAGTACAGTTCAGCTTGGCACTGACCCGCTTTGACCCAGACCAGACCAACGAGTTGTCAAACGTCTAGGCCTTACGTGTGTCCTGCCTAATCTTTGACCTCGTTGTGCATTTGGTCGTCATTTTCTTAGTAGCCGTGTAACAGAGTGATACAACATGCGAGTAGTGGCCTTAATCTGCCAATACATTATGGGCCCCCCTGTGAAGCAGGATTGGACCCAGGCCAGATTATCCCGTTTTTTTTTCTGGGATTAGTGATGATTTGCCGTGCTGCCCGTCTGTCCTGTAAGCCACCTAGCCTCAGTGATTAGCTCCTAGAGGATCAAATGCCTGTTTGTCGTATTTCTTACATCACAGAGGCTTTCCTAGAAATGGCCTCACCTGGTAGGTAATCAAAAAACAAAGAACGCTAAAAGTGTCTAAGCTTCCTTATTTCAGTATATTTAGCATTTCAGTTTTTTTGTCTTTTCTGGTTTCTAAAAATTCATTTAGAGTTTTAGGTAAGATAAGATCAACTTAAGATCCATATGAAGGAGTAAAAAGAGAAGTTTACTAGTATCTTTTTCTCCCCTCAACCTCTAGGCTACTCCAACGCAACCTTCTTGACTGACAGCGGTGTGTTGTCCTACCGGGGGAATGGCCACATCTCCCGCAACCTCACCAGCCTCTCCCTGAACCTGCGCACGCGGAAGCGCCACGCGGCCATCCTGCACGCGGAGAAGGGTTCGGCATTCATCGCGCTCTCCGTCCAGGACGGCCGGCTCTTCGTGGAGCTGCAGAGCCCCGCTGAAGGAGACGGAGGGGTGGAGGAGGGAGAGGAGGGGTCGACCGCGGTCGGCCTGAGCAGCCGGAGGAGCGTCAGCGACGGGGAGTGGCACGGCGTCCACCTGTTCATGGCGGCGCCGTGGGCACCAACCTCCCCGTGGACGCTGGTGCTGGATGAGGACGCAGAGGAAGCCAGCACCTCCGGCGGCCCGGGGGGCAACCTGGACTTCCTCAGGCGAGGGGCGGACATCTTCCTGGGGGGCCCGGGCCCCGATGCCGACGGGGCCTTCGCCGGGTGCCTGGGCACGGTGGAGCTGGGCGGCGTCGCCTTGCCTTACTTCAGCTCCTCCGAGGTGAACCTCCCGCGCCTGCAGGAGGAGCAGTTCGTCCGCACGTCGCTCCTGCCACCGCTCGGCGGGTGCAGCGGGGCCCCCGTGTGCCGGCCCGACCCCTGCCTGAACCGCGGGGAGTGCCGGGACCTCTTCGACCTGTACGACTGCAGCTGCGCCGAGGGCTGGGCCGGGAGGCGCTGCGACCTCCCCGCCGACGCCTGCGCCTCCAACCCTTGCGTTCGCGGCAACTGCAGCGCGAGCGGGCCGAGCTACGAGTGCGCCTGCGAGTTCGGCTACGCCGGCGCCGACTGCGAGGAGGAGGTGGACGCGTGCGCCGACCACCTGTGCGCCCACGGAGGCACCTGCCTGCACGGGCCCGACCGCTACGCCTGCCTCTGCGCCGAGAACTACACCGGACCCTACTGCAAGTAAGTTCGTACGCTAGGCGGAAGAGGAATAGAGCAGAACAAATAGACTAGAATAGAATAGTCCCTCTTTTGTTTGGCTTGTGAGATTGTTTTGGGGAAAGCCAGAAAAAGACCAACAGAAGAAGCAACATGAATATTTCATGCTCTCGTGTGAAGCCAAACCAGTTTTTGATTGCTCAGTAAATAAACACGAAATACACAAATAAATGTTGAAAAATTGCACAGACGAGAGGGACTGCACTCCCAACACAAAGGGAAAAAAACCCCACACTGTAAATGTTTCCACACATCGGCAACTTCTGTTCGGCATCTCAACCGTGCCTGCGGTGAGCGCCTCAGATGGCGTCGGTGAGGAGAGGCCCCCCCAGACTGCTGTGGCTGTCTGTAGTGTAATCACTACACTAGGCTCTCTGGTTCAGCGCCGGCTTCCTCCCTTCCTTCCTCCCCCCCCCTCCCGCCCCGCTGTCATCTACCGTTTGCCTCGGAGAACCATCAGGGGAATGCCTCCGAGCGTTTATCCTGTAAACACACAGCCTCTTGCATGCGCTGCCTCTCACAAGGAAGCCTTTGCAACCGACTCTGTGAGCAAGCCACCAGACAAGGTGCACGTCTTCCTTCACCGGGAACATCTATGCTGTAAAGTTTTCATCAAAACCACTTTTTTTTCACTTGTTTGTGTCTCTTGTTTGTGCCCCTCTCTCTCTCTCTCTCTCTCTCTCTCTCTCTCTCTCTCTCTCCCCTCTGTTCCCCTCCAGTGAACGAGTTGAAGAGATTCCATGGTACATTGTTGTCAGAGACGTAGACGTGTAAGTTGTTTTTCCTATTTGTTTGGTGTTAGCTATTTGTCTCCCACTTGCCTTGTACAATGTCTCTCGCTTTTTTTGTACATTTGTGTGCAACAAAATGCCTGGCAAAGCTACTATTAACTCTCCACGTGAAAAAAGTTTTGTTCCAAATTGAGATAACCGCCATTTGAAAAAAAAAAAAAAAAAAGTGACTAATTTGGGCCAAACATATTTTGAAGCCTTTGCCTTCCAAACACATTTTTGAAAACTTTTTTTTGCCCCCCCTGGAGA
Organism: Hoplostethus mediterraneus; assembly: GCA_034670385.1. Lineage (NCBI taxonomy): Eukaryota > Metazoa > Chordata > Actinopteri > Trachichthyiformes > Trachichthyidae > Hoplostethus > Hoplostethus mediterraneus. The sequence goes on from JAXDDW010000008.1 coordinate 964,704, forward strand.
CGGATGCATAGCGTTTTGGAATAAAACTTCCGCTGGAGGCAGATTGCAGAGGTCTTTAATCGTATTATCCTGGTCGCCTCCTAAGCCTCTTCGTCTTCCCCGCGGTGAACAGCGGGGAGTCGAACAATACCGCTGCTGCCTTCCCCGTTCTTTCACTGCTTTCAACCCACTGACCTCCACAACGCCACTACAACACAAAACACTCCGAATGCATGAACACACACACACACACACTCTCACATATACACACTCACACACACACACACACACTCTCTCACTTCCACGTCTGACGTTTGT